>VOMN01003299.1:0-19403 GCA_014899125.1 Orchestia grillus
CACCCATAACTGCTGTGCACCCATAACTGCTGTGCACCCATAACTGCTGCGCACCCATAACTGCTGAACACCCATAACTGCCGAGCACCCATAACTGCTGCGCACCCATAACTGCCGAGCACCCATAACTGCCGTGCACCCATAACTGCTGAGCACCTATAACTGTTGTGCACCCATAACTGCTGAGCACCCATAACTGCTGCGCACCAATAACTGCTGTGCACTGAACTGTGTACCGAGCGTTTGATTAGCAATCACGGTTTTATGTCGCATAAGCACAGCCCTCCAACTGTTCCTTCGCACAATAGCCTTGAGCGGATCACTAGTTAGCTCACAGCTCCCTAGCCGCATTAGACTACTAGTTANATATAAGCTCCCTAGCCACATTAGATTACTAGTTAGGTAAAAGTTCCTTAGCCGCATTAGATTACTAGTTAGATAAAAGCTCCCTAGCCACATTAGATTACTAGTTAGATATAAGCTCCCTAGCCGCATTAGATTACTAGTTAGATTAAAGTTCCCTAGCCGACTGAAATGTGACCCAAAGAGGGTGGAGGTAAAGCACCATTTAGTATCGATTGTAGGGGATGAGAAATATATATGCATAAGGTATGTCACGATCCTAACGTATAAAATGTGTTACAAACGCAGAAAAAGAGCAGACAAAGAAAAGAAAGTGAGGAATAATTAAAAATTGAAAAAAGTGAAGAGGGCTCGAAAGACATAAGCTCCGAAGACCTATCTACTGTATGACTAAGGTAACCTCTCAGTGCCCCTTCTGTTTTCCCAGCCCCCATAGCGTAGAGAAGACAAGCCTAAATAACCTCACCCTGTTGCCTAGCCATGCCTCCCAGGAGCGATTTCCCTGTACCACTACGGCCTGAAATTAGGCTAATTCCTGATATTCATCTAGATTCTAGAGGGAGTAATATATTTTTTCGAGATACTGTCAATGACTTCCGCAGCGTACTCGCATCTGCAGCAGGAATGCGCACGTCGGTGGGCTGAATAAGCACAACTGATGACGCTGATTCCTAAGTACCACTAGAATGGCAGACAACAAAATTGAATTGACGTTCAAGAGACTGGGTCAGTCTGGCTGAACTCAACCAATGGGAAAGTCTAATCCGAACTCCACCCTCGACATCACCCCGCCTAGTTCTGGGTGAATATAATAATTATTTATGTACGTAATAGCTCCCCTGAAGGATAACTGAATGAACCTCTTTTCATCTTGCATTTGAGATGCCCATGAAATCCATTCGTTTACATCTACTCCGCCACAGCACCCCGCATCCCCTCGACGCATCTCCTTGAAGCTCTACGGGAAGTACAATTTTCAATGAAAACTTTATGAAGCTTTCCCGACTTCGGTCTCTGTCTTTCCCCTCAGGCGCCTGCAGCTAAACATGAAGAAGTGCTAGTGAGCAGCACACAGAGAGGCAAGTGCTAGTGAGCAGCACACACAGAGAGGCAAGTGCTAGTGAGCAGCACACACCGAGTTAAATGCACAGCACACACCGAGTTAAATCCACAGCACACACCGAGTTAAATGCACAGGTCACACCGAGTTAAATGCACAGCACACACAGAGGTAAATGCTCTGCACTTACAAAGGTAAATGCACAGCACCAACAAAGGTAAATGCACAGCACCAACAAAGGTAAATGCACAGCACCAACAAAGGTAAATGCACAGCACCTACAAAGGTAAATGCACAGCACCTACAAAGGTAAATGCACAGCACCTACAAAGGTAAATGCACAGCACCTACAAAAGTAAATGCACAGCACCTACAAAAGTAAATGCACAGCACCTACAAAAGTAAATGCACAGCACCTACAAAGGAAAATGCACAGCATTTTAAAAAGTAAATGTGTAGCATTGTAAAAGGTAAATGTGTACCAACTCTGGAGCTACTTGTGACGTACTTACGATTGTAAAGTACAAACCATTTCTACATCTGCCCTTCATTTCCTTCCTACGCCTATTGTGTACATAATGCAATATATGTACACACATCTTTGTATTTCGTACATTCCCCAATTTTGATGAATGATTCGAGGAGATAAAGAGTGTGTGCTAGAGCTCGCAAGCGCAAGTGCCACGCATGGCCGCCAGCCCCTCTATTCTGGCCATCATGTCTAAATTTTAATATGGCATAGGATGATCCCCGCTACTGTAATAATACCTATTGTGCATTTACATATTATACATGTGTACATTTTTGTATCTGTAACGCTTTCCACGCGCCACCAAAGAGGAGATAACTGCGAGGGGTCTGGCATGCGGCAGTGTCGTAGATGGGATACTGAATATCGAATCGTAAATTAATGTAATCTGAAAGAAACTGAATCCCTTGGTAATGGAATACGACAAGACTGTATTTTGGTTAAGATTGTTTGTTTATGAATCGTTCACTTCAAAGCCAGAAGTAACTGACCCTTGCGTTGAGGAGTAAATAGAATACCAAGTTGTAAGGCGCCCTTTCAAAATGTGGCATCCAAATTAAAAGGGTCAGTTACTTTTACGCCTTTCAGTTTGGTATCCTATTTACTCATCAATGCAAGGGTCAGCTACTTCTGGGACACCCTTTATAATCAAGTACGATATGACAGTATTTTAGTAAACATAGTTTTTTGTTAGTAGTTGGCTTCAAAGCCTGTAAAATAGAATACGACACGACTGAATTTTAATTGGAATAGTTTATTTGATAATTTTTAACTTCAAAAGACGCGACCAGGAGCAGGTTCATTGAAAAAAATACATTCATTTTTAGAATCGCGTCATTTTCGTCGGGGTACGAATCCTATAGTACAAATGATATTGCAAATTTTCCTGAAGCTCGTAACATACAGAATTTTACGATGCAAATTATTCTTAAATTCTGCTATGAAAATCGGTCGCCCGAGATTGTAATAAATACCGAGCAAGATTTTTTAGCGTTTTGTGCGTATAAAAGGCAGAAATAGAAGTTCGTCATCCATGTTGAATCGGAGAGGCCCAGCTACCACGGGCATGTCGGAGGCATCGCCTAGAGCAGACTCTGGGACCTGCCTTGCCATTAAGCGCCGTATCAAGGATACGGCTGGTAATAACTCGCCTATTTTACTGACCTGATTAACACGTTGCCATTGTGCGCGAGTGTGCGCTCTCGAAACATCCAGTAATACTCGGGCAAGTATTTAAACAACACAAATAAATTGGTTCGAACCCTCAAGCAATGGGCAGCGATGGCAGGATCGAAATTGACCGGTTTCCTTTTAGATATTTTTCTAACATGACGATTCTTGGCGCGGCACAAAAACCTGCACTCCAGCTTCTGTGGAAAATGTAAGATGGCAGCGGCCGATCTAGTGCTTCCATTCACGTGTCCATCATTTTTGTTTCCTTGTAGGGTTTCTTTCAAACAAGTATTCCTTGAAGACACGCTGGAATACGACTTATGCATTTCGCACATTACATTCAAACATAAAACAGAAAAATTAAGCAACTCTCAGTGTCGTAAAAAGTAACCACACTAAGCAAGACGAGCTCGGCCAGTGGCGCCCTCTGAAGGGCGAAGACGGCAGCGGCGGCGGCAGCAGCAACGGATTTACGACATAACCGTCAGCCTGGCGGCACATCTTGTCCGACTCAATTTTGGGAGACGATATCGAACCATTATAATAATTACGGCGGACAGCTCTCGACATTATTTTGTGACTTATTTCCGCAGAGCGGCTAGCAGCAGAGCGCCTCTTGGCCCAGCCCCAGCAGATGGGGCCCGCTGGGCGACGCGACAAACATTGCCGCCCTCTGGGTCGATCGTTGAGGTCCGGACAGTTTATTTGTACATGAACATATTGATTTCCGTCTCCGAGTGCGGGAGTGGACACCGGGATGAATTTAAATGACAATTCATCAAGAGACATGAAGACAATCAAATTTTGTGATCGTGGTGAAATACCATTCGCAAAGTATTGCCAACTCCGTCGTCCAGTACTACAGCTCGGCCACAAAGTGAAATTTTGTGCTTGTATAATCACAGAAAAAGAACAGCAACGCGTGTCTGGCACGACGCTTTCTGAATGAACAACTCGTAAGTGTAATTATGACCCTGTACACTTCCGCAAGTGCTTGTACACTTCCGCAAGTGCCTGTACACTTCCGCAAGTGCTTGCCCACTTTCGCAAGTGCCAACTGATTGACCAACCGATGTTGACCAACTGATGGTAAACAACTATTGACCAGTTCAGGAATATTAATCAATACAAGACGGAAACGATACGCTGTCCCCCAAGAGAGCCCCTTAGGCCGCGGACAGGCTAGGACCGTGCTGGCGGTATGTCTATGAAACAAGCCATACATGAGTACACAAGGTCTGTACCCAGGCAGACTACTAACATACACGTATTCATTCAATACGAGAACCTGCTGTGTTTTGAACCCTTTGTACTGTGGACCTAAGTTGGATTTAAATCTTTAATGCTGTTTTTTCAAAACTATTAGTGGTTGTTTGGAGACCTACCACTTTATCTCTAAAATGACAGTAAAGGCTTGTTGACAACCTGCACATAGATCATAAACTACCTCCAGGTCCGAAGTAAACAGGAGTCCAAGGTACAACAAGACCCCCAACTTCAGTTGCTGAGTCAGAACACCCCGCAGCAACTCGCACAGTTCGGACTGGCAGTAATTCGCTTCAGTTTCACGACCTAGAGCTCGATAAGACGTGAGCCTATCACAAATAGTTCAGTTGTCACGAATCTTACATTTTTAAATCACGCAACACTTTGCCGTCATGTCATGCGAATAAATTTCGCGCAGCCCCACCAGCAGTGCAGTGAATTTAGCGACACGCCGTCGCGTGTTTCAGGAGACGAGTTTCTTCCGCCATGCACTCATTATGGAGTGAAAAAATGATTTTTTTGCAAATCGTGATTTTCCCCTCGAGGAATTTCCTTCTAGCCTACGAATGATGTTAAGTAACAAAACTAAACTCATAACTTTGGAGCTAATTCAATACCATTTTCTTTGACTACGACCAATACACACAACGTTCACGCTGTATTAAGAAGAAAAACATTCGTACACAGCACCCACATGGTCTTACAGTATAGCTCTTAAGATATAACATTATATTGTAAAATATTCATACTAGCTCTGAAAATTTCATATTATTGAATTATAACATGCTTTTGGAAGTATGGAGCTCTTTAAATTTACAAAAAAGAAATGTTCAGCCATTTTCACCCAGCTGTGGAGGAGCAGTTCCTGAGGCACAGCCATGGCGAGCGATGGCCGCTGCATCCCTGCCCCTCGCTACATATTGCTACATTTGAACAGATTAGAATGACTTTAATTTGAAATTTCTCCTATTTACATGAAGTGTGGTCCAAAGAAAGCGAAGAGGAGAGACCATTTAGTATGGACTATAAAAAATCGGAGAATCTATATACGAGGTCTGTTGCTCCAATGGATACACAGGACGACACGTGCTCACCTGCACGCACGTGCACGTGCAATTTGTCAAGCACGAGCATCCGCGCTGAATGAAGTACAGACAAAAGCGCGAATGCTTTTACGTTTGCAGAAATGTGTTATTTTTCCCAGCTGATGCCATGTTTTACATTACAATGAACATTGTACTCACGTGAGAGTCGTGTGCCAAGTGAGCAGCGAAGGAAGGGCCTGGAGGGGGGGGGACTCACCGTAGTGCTGGTGCACGGACGAGTCGTTGGGCGCGAGGCTGAGGGCCCTCCTGAACCAGTCCTCGGCCTCCGAAATGCGGTTCTGGAGGGCGAGACACTCCGAATATATTTGTGCTCACTTCAAGCTCGGCAATCCTTCTGAATAGTTACCAGCAATGCATCAAGTTCTGAATTGTTACCAGCAATGCATCGAGTTCTGAATTGTTACCAACAATACATCAGGTTCTCACAAACAAAATTACATTTCATACGCCAGTTGCTAGCATGTGAAATGCCTTCTTTAGTTCTATATAAAAATCCTTAACTTATTCCTAACTTTTTCTTTCGAGGTTTTCAATATGATATATTTTTTCACTCATAAGCCTAATGGATATTAATGTTATTGGAACAATGTCGAATGATCTTTTTTCACAGTAAAGCTACGGCATTTTATTTCTAAATCATCCGGAAAATTCCCCGCGGAGTACAGCAAAGGCTTTTTGGAAATCAAAGCTGAACAGATTTAGTTTTAAAACTTTTCAGGAAGGCTGGAATCTTGTGAAGAAATCTAGTGAGAAACCACGATCGGTTACCAGACATTACCGATTAAATACTTTGGCCGATTGCAATCCACGAGTTAGACATAGTATAAAAACAAATTTAAGAATTCAAAACATCTCGCACAACTCTCTTAACACTCGTACGTCAATGGAAAATAAAGCGTATACGTTTGTTCTTCATAAATAGAATGAGGCCCAAAGAAAAAAATGGCTACGAATTGTGTTCTCCGATCAACTAATAACACGTGAAAATCATCAGTAATGTCGCACCGAGTCATTGCATTCGATGAGAAATGTATATTCTTTGACACCAGTGAGATCGAGTAGGCGTGAGTTTGAATGCATGTGAATCAGGAAAACATTTAAAGCCTTCCTTGCACCCTTATAAGCAAGTAATTATACTACAGTGGTCTTTCAAAAACAAGAATAGTAACCTTTTTCTGGGAAGAAATTTAGTTTATGTACGAAACTCGAACTAAGACACCTTAGACTGGAACAGGGTTGGTTCAGTTTTATCGCATGACAACGCGCAGAGCCATACGCCGCCCCAGCTCTTACGTAAGAGCAACCTAGACTGATTAATTCAGTTTTGCCTCACCCACGACAATCACCGGACATCACTCCTATTGATTATCACATACAAGGATTTTGAACACATAAAGACTTAGAAATTGAAGTATTGAAACTGTTTATTTCATCTAAGGATAACTATTTTTATAAATATTAGTGATAGAATTCAGAGTTACGTTGTCGAAAAATATGCCTCATTACATGCTGGGCATATTTTTAAAACGAAATTCTTATTTTTAAGATTTCAGAAGAGTTTTATTCATATCCGTTGATATACATATGGCAATCCGGGAACTAATAAAATTTCTATTTGTTCGGAATTAAGCAATCGACGATTGCTAATGAAGCACTTCATAGTCACCGTGTCTGCTATTGAAAACATTCTCGAGAATAATCACCTTTGCTGGAGCAGGAAAAAAGAGTAGAATGAATCTTAGGTCTGTCTGCCTACTGTGGTCATGCGCGATATTTTGTAGGACATACGCGAAAAAAAATGACAAACTGAAACACAGAATTTCTTACTTCGGGTTATCAACTAACCAACGACCGATTCAACCTGCTTGATTGTAACAACAAATGCAACAATAAATAGATCGTTGTATAAAGGCATAGCAACTCCCATTGCTACTGCAAAATAAGAGGCCAAATCTGATTGTGACATCGATGAGTCGTAACAACTCGTTGATAATTGCAGCAGAATGTTGCGACTGCTTTACGGCTGTAATAGTAAGCTATAAAGAGCTTACGACTGTTTAAGTAAACTACAGTAACAACTGTCCGATCGTTAGAGCAAACTGTAATTGCCACTCTCCGATGGCAAAGCAAGTCGTAAGAGTAAATTTGTTCTTCGAAACAAGGACGAGAAATATTCAGACCAGAGACCAGTTTTCATGGCGAATCTTGGATTTCGAAAGCAAAGGTCACATTACCTCAGACTGCAATGAGAGACGACGGGAGCGGCTGTACATGCTTATTAGCAAGCTATTAGAATTCTTTATTTGGTCAATGAGTTACAGGGTACCGCACATTCTTCTTTACATAAGCCGACATCAATGGAGTAGTTTAAGAGACCTTGCAAGAAAAGTTCAGTGTATGAGAGTCTTGCTGTTTGTTCTAGTCTTTGTCAAATCGATATATTTGCCTAGTTCATTCAATTTTGATTTACCACTACCACAGGGCCACAGCTACATATAATGGGTCATTCATTTCAACCATCGTCTTCTCCCTTACCACCACCACACCACCCATTTCGACTATTATTTTTTCCCTCACCACCACCACACCATCGATTTCGACCATCGTTTTCTTCCTCATCACCACCACTACCACACCACCCATTTCGACCATCGTTTTCTTCCTCACCACCACCACACCACCCATTTCGACCATCGTTTTCTCTCTCTCCACCACCACACCACCCATTTGGACCATCGTTTTTTCCCTCCCCACCACCCGCCAACTGTTCGTGGGCTATATATTTCGTACACGTCCGCCTCACGTCGCCACCCAACTCAGTGGCACCAGCCCCAGCGCCACGTGCCCTCCCTCCTGCTCACCATCCTGGCGAGGAGCTTGCCGTACGTCAGGTGCGCGGGCACGTGGTCAGACTTGACGCGCAGGGCCTCCAGATACCACCGCTCGGCCTCGCCCAGCTTCTCCAGCTTGAAGTACGCCTCCCCCAGCATGTTGTACAAGCTCTGGTGACCACAAGTAATCCTTTATTTGCCTCTCTTCAGAAAAGTCAGCGCAATTTACACCCATGCAGATTATAAAATTAGTTCAGAGGGAATTACGAATGGAATCATAAAATGGTGCACCATGATGACTGTACTTGATTCAGGTTAGTTCAGGCAATGAGAGCTGAGTGTGGCTAGTTGAGGGGTAACTTCTCAGTTCTCTCGCTGCCGGTCTCAGTACATGAATTATATCGTAGATCTTATTTATTGATAAAATACTTAACCAGACGTGCCTTCAAATTGATTCTGGTAAACGTTTCGTACATGAAACTGAATTTTCTAAGAGCACATAGAATACGACAGTGATACATGCTGAAAAGAGGCACATGAAAGAAATATTGTTATTAATCAATAACCCATATCTTAGACTACAATCCATAAATCGTAACTACACCTCCTTAACGTGAAGCTTAACACAGAACTAGTAAAATTTCTGGCAAAGACAAGTCCCAATTTGGTACGTTGCGAGGTGATCATAACATTCAGATTTGAAAAAATTAAAGAGTCTTAATTGAGCAATGGGACAGTAGCCTCCCGCCGCCCTACCTGGGGGGCGTAGTGGGGGGGCATGCGGTCCACGGCCTCCATGTAGACGTTGATGGCGCGCTCGTACAGCCCGTCGTCGGCGTGCAGGCGCCCCAGGTTGAAGAGCGCCGAGATTTTGGTGGCCTCGTGGGTCCTGGGGTCCTTGAGGCCCGACCCGTCCAGCTGGGAGCACTGGCGGTACACTTCGATGGCCTCGTCCTTGCGGCCCACCAGTCCCAGCACCAGGCCCAGGTTCAAGTGGGCCACTGGAGTGGAGTGGGCAACCAAACGAAAGATGAAATTTTTCGGAAATTGCTAAGATTTAGTTCATTTGCAGGTAGTATTTGAGTTACGTGAAGCTCTAATTCAGTGGAATAAACTTGGTCCCAATGCCTGAGTAGAAAGTTACTTTGAAAATCAATTTTTGGGATGTGGTTATGTTTTTTTCAGAAAGTGGCAATATTTCGGAAAAATAGCATCACGTGTTGCTGGTGCTCAAAATTACGCTACGTCGTCGAAAGTTGGAATAAATGAGGTTCTTATTTTTTAGGCGAGAGCTCAGGCTACACTAAGAAGCGACCAATAAGGCACTGCAAGTTTCTTCGTACGAACAGAAACGACTCCCGCTTACCTCCGTCGCTAGCACCTGCATTAAATGGCTTTCAGGCCCACACTCAATTGTCTGAAATGATTCAGCTAGTAGTGCCTGCACTTTTCAGTTACCAACGTGTACAATTCAGCTAATATGTTCAGTTACCAATGTAGCGATAGAACTTCGATTTTCAAAATATCGAAATTGAGAATTAAATTCAAAATATTCCCTAATTTAAAATAAATGTGCCACTAAACTAAGTTTAATGTATTTTCTAATTAAATAACACGGACACAGAGAATGAAATTTCACAATATTTTTGAATTTCTATACAATCAAGACAGTGAAAAAAGAATGTTTTAGAAATGGTGTGCAGCCGAGGCAGAGGCCCAAATACACGACACCAGCCGCACACCACACGGAGGGACCGTAGACCCCAGACCCCAAATGGCCGACACCGGACGAGACCAGACAACACTCACTCGCCATGCGGGGCCGGAACTGGATGGCCAGCCGATATTCTTTGATGCTTTCCTCAAAGCGCTTCTGCTCCTGGAAGAGGATGCCTCTGCACAAAGAAAATAAGTTTCGTGGTGTCAAACCTTTGTCTCATGAATTTCAGATGTACATAAACTAGAAAATAGTTTCACGAGAATCTATTTTTAATTATTTATAGGAAATACCTGATACTTAATCTCCCTCTACGAAAGTACAATTGGAACGGAAGGAAGATGTTGCTTACTTGTTATTAACACGGAAGGAACACAGTCAATACTCGTAATGTTTGATTTAGACAAACTATATGGAGTGTAGAATATATACTACGCTACGAGACATAAGGTTAAATAAAATTCAGATCCGAGAGCCCGACCCCTGAATAGCCAATTGATGGTTTCACACGTAAAGCAATGGTCACCTCACAATAATGATGGGCTTCAAGAACCTAGCTGTTATACCTCGGACCTTTTGACCCTATTTTAGAAAACGACAGGGTCTTCTAATTCGCAAATTTCGAAACAAATATAATTTCCTGATGATTATGCAGGGAGGAGATGCCACTCTCAATTAAAAACAGCTAAAAATGAAGGTGCAAGTCTTAAAAAATAAATACACTATGAAAAGAACAAATTAGAACGATTAATTCTAATGAACGAAAGAAATAAGACATAAAACCGATTTCACACACACGTACACATCTCATATTTTGCAGTGATGTTAAGTTTGAAATGTTTTCAGAATCTTTTAAAACTCGGGGTAAATTGAAGAGAATCGTTACCTTGTACAACCACAGCACCGTTTGCTTTAATAACGTAGTTGTAATAATTAGAACAGCTGCACTTCAGTAACTCGGGCTATCTCGCACCAAAGAAAAGGACCATCTAGTATAGATTTTGGAGAACGGAGAATCGATGCACAAAGTGTGTTCCCACACAAGTTCCCTTGCATATTGAAACAGCAACTTAATAAGGAAGAGGAAAAAGAAATGAACCATCAGCGAAGAAGGCATGAATAGGGAAAGCAGCAAAATGGGTACGAAAGAAACAAGCCTCAAAAGCCTAGCTAAAGCCACCTAATCGTGTCCCCTTGGGATACTAGTCCCATCAGCATAAGATAGACAAGCCTAACTAAACTAACCCTATCGCTCATGGTTCATCCCTATTTCCCTGAGTGTTATTGATTTAATAAATTCATCATGTGATAACATAATTGAGCTTTAGAATTATTATTCCAAGAAAGTCAATAAATTAATTTTTACTTTCACTTAGAATTTTGAGGGGTCACAACTCCCATTGTGAGGGCCACAACTCCCATTGAGTGCAGCCAGAAGACCCAAACATGAAAATTAAAAGACTTTTGCAATCGCTCGAAATATACGAAACCAAGGGAGTAAAAATTCATCTACACGTAAAGCATCGCACTTCTGCTCTGCACATACATTGCCAAATATCATGTGCGCTGCTCATACATCGCCACATATCATGCGCGCTGTTCATACGTAGCCACACATCATGTGCACTGCTCATGTGTCGCCATACATCATTTGCACTGTTCATACATCGCCACACACCATGTGCGCTGCACACACCAGCTCCATGATGCCTGGAGGTGCCTGCATCACGATGCACTGGCATGCAGTTGACGTACGTGATGCTGACGGTACTCACAGGTTATAATGAACGTCGGCCATGTTGGCGCGGTAGGACAGCGCCTTCTTGTAGGCGACCTCAGCCTCCTCCTTGTGGCCTCTCGAGCTCAGGATGTTGGCCAGGTTCCCGTACGCTGAAGAAACAGGAAAACCGCGATTATTTTCTCAGTCGAATTCTTCAGTCCTGCTTTAGATTTCATTCGTATGACTTGGAGTTATAAGCCGACTCATCTTTAGGGAAAATTGTCGGAAAACAGCCATTACACAAGACGGTGGGGCTGTGGGGAGCAGGGAGGAACAGGCCTCAAATAAGCATTAAATCGATGTGAAATTGAGCAAACACGAGCCTTATATCTCTACAACTGAGAATAACATTTTATGTACAATATACCTTGGCATCTCAAACTGATGGCATCGCAAGCAGAAATGGTGGGGGCTTACAACTGACCAAGGGACTCCCAACTACCGTGCCCTAATCCCTGCAGAGGCTGAGAAGAAATGACGCTAACTCATAAATCTGCGCAGCTGATATTTTTGGCAGCGTAAGATCAAGCACAATGAACGAGCCGCCGTGACGTAGGCTTATCTTATTTTGTATCAACATTTCTAGGAACCACGAGAAATTACAGAACAAACTACTCGAGCTCACTTCTGAGTGTCAAATTTTTCGCAATAAATCAAAATAGTGAAAATACAACCGATCGTCAAAACTGCAACTGGAACCGGAAATATTTCTTAACTTCTGCTGCGCTCACCGAAGTCTTTCAGAAAACTTTAAGAAATCTAACATAATCTCCAAACAATAAAACGGCGGCTGCCAAAAAACAGGGAAAATTTCGGACGATTGCTCCGCTGAAATACTAAATTCTTAAAAACTGAGAAGTATACGATAACTATCCAATGGCCTGGGGAAATGGAAATGAAATAATGAGAAAAGAGCGAAATTCCATGAACGAACAAACGACAAAAAATTATAAAAATGTGTAACAACATAGCATCGGCGTTTAATTGGACGAAGCATCAACTGCTGTGCAATTGCTATGAGGTACGGGAAACAACAGACCAGACAAAAGCATTGGAAGAATTTAAAATAAAGCTGGAACTCCTTATGGGAGGCGATAATAGAGAAGCTGTAGTCATAAAGGGTAAACGCAGGCTAAATGCTATAGCCCCTGAAGTCTGCAGTAGCAGAACCGTAACGGCTCTTAAATACAGGCCGTAACGGCCCATAAACACAGACCTGCAGACCTCAAGAGGGCACAGAAGGTGGCATCTGGGAACAAGCTTCACCGCCGCGACACATCCAAAAAACAATAACTCTAATCCAACAGACGTCATCGAGGTCTCGGCGCCCAAATCTGTCGAGCAATTACCGTGGGTTTTCTCGACTTCGGACTTCAACGCTCGTTTTGACACGCTTGAGTGAAGGATGAAAATGGAAGAGCTGATTTCACGAGGGTTCTATAACTGTCGAATACAAACTACCCATCAAGCTTTAGCATCGTGTTTTCTGAATTTCGTGATAACTCATCGATGACGTAAAACTATAATTGCCAAATTTGAAGTAAAACAAAGACAGGATTTGGCAGCACTATGGTAGCGGCAGAGCACATGAGCAGCATAAATGCATACTAGCAATAACTACCAAATTAAATCTTTTATATTTGCATGGCGACACTGACGAAGCCATGGAAGGTCAACTCTGTCATTCGAATGTTAAAGACCAGCTTACACTTTCTCCAATGATAAATGGAACAAGGCTATCAAGCAGTAATATAATTGGCCATGACCAGTTGCATTTTTTCTACTCAAGCTTAGGTTTTGTGATGCACGCCAGAGAGGGAGGCCGAGCCAGCAGCATTACCTGAGGCTCAGCGCTCAGTCCCCGCCCAGAGCTTGTCTCAGGCCTAATGGGTTCGTAATTGTATTAGCGGCGAGCCCTCTAATGGAATAATTGAGCTCGCTGCACTCGATGCGAGCTACAAACAACAGACGTCTTTCTGAGAACTCGGTGACAGAAACCTCCATCTGTATCGTCTGTACTGCGCGTCCGTCTGCACCGCCAGCACCGAGTGTCGGCACATATTGGACTTTGTCTTTGTGTTACACGAACGAAACGGAAGTTAGTCAAACCATTGTTACATAGCGTAATTAATTAATGAGTGCTTGCAGCTTCCCTCGCTGCGCGAAACTGTACCATGCATGGCAGAGTCTAACCCTGCGACTCTGTCCACTTATTCGAAAATAAAACAGCAGGCACGCACAAATGATGCTTTGCCACAGAGTTATCGAAGGCTTACCTTCAACAAATAATCTCGATTTATTTCAAAGCATCAGAACAGCTACAACCACGCTAGCCTCCCTAGGCGAAAGATGACACGAGTTCGTAGTTGCACTCGAACGCAGCGAGTGCCTCTGCACAGGCGGCACGTGCAGGCAAAGCCACGTGCAGGCAAAGCCACGTGCAGGAAAAGTCCCGTGCAGGTAAAGTCCCGTGCAGGTAAAGTCCCGTGCAGGCAAAGCCACGTGCAGGCAAAGCTCCGTGCAGGCAAAGCCACGTGCAGGCAAAGCCCCGTGCAGGCNCAAAGCCACGTGCAGGCAAAGCCACGTGCAGGCAAAGCCAGGTGGTATATTAAAAGCAATGGGCTGTAGTTGACTCTTCAAATGTACCCCTTTTTTGGACATTCTTAGTGCCTTATACTTCGTACATTATGTCAAATATGTCAAGGTTGTATCAATATGGTTATACGTGCAAGTTTCAGCGTTATGTGTAATTGCACATCCTTACCGTAATAGTTTCATACCTATATTTATACCCTAACATTTTCACGAGTATTCAAACCCGATATCCGACATTTTAACGTAAATTTTCAAGTCCCTATACATCCATTTTTTAGATTCATGCTTCAACGCCAAAACTTTTAATCGGAACATTAAATGTCAGAACGCAACGCAGCGACGCACGGACACCAACTCTGACACGGATCCTGGAGGCCCGGCGAGCTCTACAAACGCGCGCCGCTATCGAGGCATGCACATAAGTTTGGTCAATATACGCTGGTCCGCCGTGCGCCGGCTTCCATTATCTTAATGAACTGCAAAATGCAAGAAAAACCCCCGGGAAAAGACAGCAGATCGAGTATAGTGGACGGAGTCGGGTAAGTGATGGAGGGGAATGCGTCATCGGCTCTTGATGGATGACGAGAGGCGGATTGTCGAGAAAAGGAGAGTTCTCATCCAACGGCGGATTGCGTCCAGGGAAGAAGGGGAAAGTTTGGTGAGACGGATGTGATTTATGATTGAAAGTTTATCAAAATTATATCGACTGAACGAAGGATGGATTAGTTGGTTATTGTCATGGCTTGAAACTCGTACACGCATGAAATGTGATCCGAAGCGGGCGAAAACAAAGGATCATTTGTACGTGGTATAGAAAACGGGGAATTTATGCCCCCAGCTCGTTCACACACGAGATTCCTTGCGCATGGAAACAGAAAATTAAGAATAAAGAGGAAGAAGAGATAAATTAGCAATGGCAAAGAAGATGTGAAAATTGAAAGCAAAGTCTTGAATATCTTGAAAATCTTGAAGTTCGAACAGAGAGGTGGGCACAAAAGAACAGAGATTTGGAAAGTGGGCACAAAAGACAAAAGTCTCGAAAGCCCATCTATAGTTGAACCATTATTAATTCCAAGACGTTTTACCGTTAGGTTTTCAATGCCTTACAACTACTGGCGTAGTGAGGCATACGAGGAATGTGTGAATTAAACTTCTTTTTCCAAGGGAAGTATACCCTGGTTACGTGAAATGCCTGCCTGAGTCGAGATTCGAACCCTGGTCCTCTCGGCTGCGAGGCCATCACGTTACCAGTACGCCATGGAGCCCACGTAGGTAACCTATCAGAGGGCGAAGGATAAAATTGACTAAAAAGTTTAGTTGAAGGAACATTTTAAAATGTACCTGCTAGTATTACGAATATGAATTTGAGTAGCTTACTAAAACTAATCGGGATCTAAAAAAACGTTTCTGGTTACGTTTCAGGCAGCGGAGGCTCCTACGCCCTCGATGCGTCGCTCACCGAGCAAGGGAAATATGCACCTTCAGTTTGGGCAGCGATTGCAAATCACTATGGAACGTTGATCATTCGAATTTTATAATTTCACGCAAATCTATGAACGACAATGAGCTTCGAGTTATAGAATCAGAGTTATCGTGTTCACATACACGTATAGTAGAACGTACAATTAAAGTGATTTATGATAAGTATTAAAATAGGTGCTAATAGGCGCAAGCGTATTTCTGCTGATGTAGGCTGGGCGAACACGAAACTCCTTGCCTAACTTCATCGTCAGAACAACGTGAACTTACGTACGTGAACGTAAATTTATGTATATAAATAATACGATAATTAACATGAATAAATATTTTATCGAGTTTCCGTGAGACATGTGACAGCGAAACTAGCTCCACTTAACATACTTCTCTAGTATAGGACAGAAGCTACAGTACTTTCACCTCTTGAATTTGTTCTACTTCACCGCTGAAGATAAAACGCGTCAAACCATCGGCACTCGTCATTCAAAAAGCCCCGCTGTGACATCGCCTGTCGACTTCTACTCTAGTTTCGATTGACGGCCATCAAGGGAGTTGATATTACAGCAGCGTCGATGTATCAAAGGACTAAATCGCCAACCAAAGTCTCTATTCGTTTGAATTTGCTACGCAAGATGATCTGCAGGATGTTTACAACGAGTGGAGCCATCATGCCTTGCAGATTGTGTTGCAGAGGGGGAATAGGATGCAGCGCATGCTGTATTTTCTCAATCAGTGCCCCCGAGACCGACACCACGAAAGCCTACGTACGCTCGGCCTACGGAGTAAAAGTTCATCTCCATGGAGCATCCTGGAGCACATTCCATCGAGTGGAAGTAGAGGCTTACCTCCATGGAGCATACTGAAGCATATTGGAGCATGCTGGAGTACAATGCCGCGAGTGCAATAGAGTAAGGGTTGGTCGGAGCAGCAATGCTGAGTGCGGCCTGAGTTGTATTAGTCATTTACGATGTTTTTGACACCATAGCACAAACTGTGCCTTCAGCAATGCTATTCGTACGAACCTCTGCGAAGTGCCATCACAATTCCCGTACCCAGATGCGTGATTGATAGCAAGAAGAACTGAAGCTATCAATAAGGCGTTCATAAATCAGGAGGATGGTTTAGATTTGGTGCTGGCTAATGATGTGCTGAGGGTGCAATGAGATGACTGAGAGGCATTCATCGAGCGAGCGATCAGTTCTAGCTTAATACTAGACCAAAGTCTTCTAGTCCTAATGTTAGGTACAAATCCCATTGCCAGACGCAAGTCGTAATGGTAGACACCGTCCTTCTCGGTAGAAATGAGTCCTAGACGATGCATGGGCATTCCGACCTCAATTGTAGACCCAAGTCTGGCTTCTCAGACTCGATTGTGGCGACGGGAAACTTTCGGTAACGGAAACATCCGACTATCTCTGACGCCGAAAAAGTTTCAATTTTCAATTTCAACACAAATGTCAAGTTACACATTAATGACCAATTGTCAAGTTACACACTAATGACCGATTGTCAAGTTACACACTAATGACCGAATGCCAAGTAACACGCTAATGACCAAATATCAAGTTACACGCTAATGACTAAATATCAAGTTGCACGCTAATGACTAAATGTCAAGTTACACGCTAATGACTAAATGTCAAGTTACACGCTAATGATTAAATGTCAAGTTACACGCTAATGACAATGTCAAATTACGCGCTAATGACCCTCCAGGGTGAAAACATCCATGAAGACTCCTAACACAATATCTTTAGTACAATTATAGCTACTGCTAGTCAAAAAATCAGAGCTTAATTAAGCTGGAATCAAATTTCTGGTTCCCATTACCGTTTACTCGTCCGAAATTACTTTTAGAATTGAGAATGTGGATTTAATTCATTTTCGTGCTTTGTAGCGAATGTTTTGGCGTGGGGGAAATTCTTCAGCTATTCACGTGTGGGTCATCCTTAAGTTCCGGACAGTTGCTTCTATTCATTAACGACATTAACGAATGAATTTTCGAAGTTTTCATGTTGAGCTTTTTTGGAATTTCTGGTACAATTAGGGCTAATTTATTTTCAAAAGTTTAAAGTCAAGAATGAATGGCTAACTTCAGCTGCATATGCTTCACTAAAAAAATTGCAGCCTTCAAATGGGAAAAGCACACGTGTATTGTTCAGATCTCACTGGTGGCTCTACACTAACGCAACAGGCAAGTAGCCCGCGTCGCACTCTTACTTGATAACATTCCCATTTTTTGCAGCAACATTTCAATTGTTACCTGAATCCACCGTCGGATTAACTTAAGCCTTCACAACGGACAACTCTCATTTGTTCGAAGGAGCTTCCGAACGTCAACAGCAAATTTCTTCGAGTTTCGTTGTTTTTTTGAAGTCGTAAAGTACGAAGATTTGTCCAGGCACTCAGTAGGACGAGGAAGAGCATGTGAAAACTTTTATTCGATTGGTTCAAGTTGGCGGCGAAGCGGCAACTTTTTTGATGCAAGTTCTGCCAATTTTCCAAATTAATCATCAACACAAGATGATGGTGGGAGTAACACATCATCCATATAAGCGTTGGTGTTGGAAAACATACACACACGAGTATGAGAGTATGCCCAGATATTGCTCTAACAATATGACAGCTCGACCCAATACACTGAAGCGTAAGAAAATCTATATTATTAGTACGAACTCTGTACTACTGCAGTAATAGTACGAACTAACAGCTTCGCACAACAGATGCCTGATGCTTGGTGTCATAGCAATTTGTGACGCCGTCTTCGCTGGTAGTCTGCAAAAGCTCGAAGAAAGAACACACACCAAGAAAGAGAAGCGGCGGTTGCAAGTAACTACTGGTGTTAGTAAGTCGTATTTTCGACAATTCACAGAGAGCAACAAGATTTAGCGAAATCATAATTTGCATATTTTCACCATCATCATCGTCTACTCATCTGTCTTCTCTCATCAATTTGGAGGATGATTATATGCAACTTCAAAATGTTTTTTATCTAGAGCTTTTGGCTCACAGAGTGTACTACTATGAACTTGTCGAATGCGAGATTATATAATTTCCTACGAACATAAGTATTTTCTTCTCGCTTGACGAAATGTAGGAACATATCATTTCCTATCAATATCTGTACTTCCTTCTTTTAAGAAGGCGGATGATAAAAAAGACTCATTTTTTAATCACAATTTCGTGACCGCTCCGCCACCGCCACGATGCGACCCCTCCGAATGCTCCTGCCAACACTCGGAGGCCGGTCGGTATTATATGTACCTCGAATGTGAATAGTCCCGTAGATGATGTGGCCAGATCTTGTTGGTAAGAAATTATGGTTGCACTTAGCGAACGCTTCAAACTTTAGCACTTGCAGACTTGGATGAGAACGAGGTTGATGCTAACGGCACAGTGCATGAGCTGATGGATTGTACCCATTACAACAAGGCCGGTACCATTACAGCAAGGCCGGTACCATTACAGCAAGGCCGGTACCCATTACAACAAGGCCGGTACCCATTA
>VOMN01003306.1:0-34318 GCA_014899125.1 Orchestia grillus
TTTCTCGAACGTTACGAATACTTATTTGACCCACTGTATATCCCCATGTCTTACGAATTTTGTTGGGCCATGTTATCCCAATGGTGTTAAGTTCAGTAAGAAAAAATTAAGATAGACCGACACATCGCCTCATAACGCGCCACATGGGCTGGATCTCGTTGCAGTAGCCTCCTGCAGTGCTCCTGCGTCGCTGCGAGTTACGGAGGGCTCGAAGAATACCGTTCCAATGTGGCTTTCGTTGATGATTGACTGAATATTACGATAAGCCATCGCTTCATTGATGTGAACCATTTTGTTTCATGGAAAAATAGTTCGATGAGAACACACTTTCAAGCTTTATGTGATACAAATATAATATAAGAAAATATTAGTCATTGTGAAGGCTCCTTTTTTCATTTCTTCTCAGATGTTAGAATGTATTTTGCAGTTTATAATAATTAGGAAACTGTCTTCAATTCGCTTTTTTTCATTATTCATATGTTTTTAAGGCTTATCATAAATTTTCTCATAATAAATTTTTTACCTCGTGTTTTTCATTGAATACGTCGCTGCAGTGCAGCGACGCCTTGTTGACATTTTCTACTAACTTGAACTCCACCATACAAAAAGTCCCGTATATTTTCTTTCCTCTGCAGTCAAATACTTCAAAAGTGACTCTATTTTTGCTCCATAACCGTAGGTTTTAACGAGTAAGCAATTTTCCTCATGCGTCATTTCAGTGCGGTTTGGTGCAAGTTGTTTGATATTTTCAATGTGTTAAAAAATGCAGCGAACAAGAGAAGTTTTAGCTTTTTGTTGCTGGAGCTACGAAGGAGGAAGCTGTGAGCGCCGCAAAAAGCCTCGGCTTTTCCGCAGTGCGCCTGGGAGGTTATGCATTTCTGATGCGGTGCCCTGCTGCTGCAGCAAAACGACGCTTCCCGACGCTCATTTGAAAACCTTGCGAGCAGCGTCTCGGTCAATATGGAGCCCTTCTTTAATATGGCGCTGACGTGCAAGTTTGAGCCCGTACCATCACCTGTATCTTTATGGGCTCCACATTAAATTGTCTTTAATGAACTCATGGTGAGTGTATTCCAATTTCATGTCACCAATGGTTTGTTTCGTCTAAAAATTTATGATTGACATGTTTAATATTTATCGTTGCCGGTCTGAGGTGGACCGGCTCGGTATTTTTGTATTTTATTCTGTATTTTGTATTTCTTACATAGATTTTAAGTTACATTTTTGAAGTTTTTTTAAATTTATATTTATATGTATATATATGGCGTTGATTATTAGCTGATTTGTGGATAACAAACTATCCGACAATGACATCTACTAAATTATACAGTAATTATACGTACTGCAGATGCCCCGGCGTGAAAGTTAGACTTGAAACAGATGCCGATTGTTGCGGCCTCCGAAGACGAGAACATCACCAAGCTCGCACGCTCTAGAGTCCACTCTAGACGCTGCCGTCAGCTCGTGTCTTGAAGGCAAGCACGAAACTGCGGGGTGCTCTCCTGTACAATTGTGCTAGTAAGTGCACACGTGGATGCACATGCCTTTCTTTCAAACGAACAGAACCGTCAGCGAGAATTGCTATGCGTGTCACAACTCTTAGGAAGTTGCTATTTATATTTACTGATGTATACTATAGATATAATATGCTATGAAAATCGGTAAGTCAATGATTTTCTTTCAAGAAACAATGTCATCGTCAGTAGACAAAGCAAACGTCATGTACCAGTTTAATTTTGACAAGTATTTAATTATTGAGCCAAGTGATTTACCAGTTTAAATGTAACGGGTATGCCTCTCAATAACAGTTAAATTGGCCTGACTAGAATGATTCTCAAAGAACGATTAGTGTTCATAAGTATCAAGGTTTTATTTATAATCATTTCGTATTCACCATAGCTCAAAAGACGCTATGGATGAATTATATATGAAAGCCTTAATTTTGTGAAAAGTCAATAAACAAAAACATATTCAAACTATAGAGCCCTGCATACTTAGAAGTTAAACCTTCCTTAATGAGAATTCAGCTGACTCTTTGGCGTTAATATTATTTAATAAAACAGTGCCGTAGATTATTGGAGTTCTAGCCGCAGCCCTTTACTTTGTTTGTGCAAGTCACGCTGTAAACATGCAGTGCATTTAATAGATTTCGCAACCTCCGTGTCATACTCGTACAATTTTAGGAATAGTCACTTATTTAGATATAGCACTTTTTTCACACTATGTCGAATGGGAGTAAAATTTCTTCTTTGTAGTACATTTCAACTTGTGTGCTATACGCGTACAATGTTGTGGCAAGTCTCGAAATCAGCCATTCTTTAAAATGTAACTTTTAAAAATATACAAAGTGCTGACCGGCTCGGACCGCTGACGTCATCGTTCGATCAGCACTTACAGTGAAGATATTTTGTATTCGATGTAGGAGAAAGTTCTTCAGCCTAAAAGCTGCACTCATGGCGATCGTCCTTCAGCGTTCAAGTATGTTTTGGTACTCGAGATCCCTGTTAAGATATTTATGATTTCTGAGCTGCGTTCAGAGGTGAGTAGAGTTTGTGACTGTGCTTGTGCCATCAACGTAGCTTGAGGTATTTGAGCTGTAATATTCTTCAGTACTACCTGCAGATCCAGCAAGACTTACCGCATGTGAGGCAGCTATAAGTATAAATTTGTTCCAGGGTAGGCTAAATTTTTCTTATTTCTTCAGGTCTCTGGCCTTCGAATTCCGCACAAGTAACGTCATGCACAAGTGCCTCCGTAACTTGCCTGTCCATTTTATTCTTCAATATTTTATCACGCTGAGATGCGCCCTGTCTCCGTCATAACACTATTCGACCAGATGCGATAGTTCATGCAATCACTATCGTATCTTTGTTAACTAAACTCATTATTTCAGTGCCAGCCGTACACGTTAGTTGACGTCTGAAATTCCCTTTCAACTCTTTGTCCGATTGAAATTTGGCCAGGCATTGAAGAGCTAAACTTCTTTGCACATGGTAATGGAGATGATATTAACCCCACGAATACACTTGATGAAAAATACTGATTTTTTCGTACGATGAAAATTTTCTTCAGATCAGCCGCTAATTCGCATGTCTTCCAGCTATTAAGGTCATGCCCTGAATTTTGAGCTCGCACTAATTTTCCATAAAGTGTGCCTAATGTTTGCATATCAGACCTAACTTTAACAACGTGATGAGTCTCTTAATTATATTCAGTGGACCAGAATTAAATACCGCATTCGTATCCACATAATTTTGTTTCACGATTTGAAAAACTGAGCACAGTGTGAAGCATTTCGGCATGTTTAGGCCAGAGCTTGTGCGTATGTTTGGTGCGCACTTTTTCTGAGTTACTGCTGAAAAAGCTCTATGATGCAGCTGTTTATGGTGCAGTAATTCTCGCGGTCTGATGTACCGCTTCCGTTTTCTTCCAACGCTGTATAATTTCATTAAAATCTGCAAGCGATGACGCGTTTATGGCGGGCGCACTGTGCGCTGCATGGCAGATAAATACTGCGTGAAAATGCTCCGCCTATTGTTTATAGACTTAGGCCTTTGAGAATAATTCTACATACTGCGATGTTTAGATGAATGAGCCTCCCGTTTCATGCAAGTATTTCAACCTATTTTATGTTAATCATAATTATCAGAGAAAGACTAAGCTACCTAGAACTTCCTGTGAGAACTTGCTAAGCTACGTTAATGATGCTAGCTGAATTCATTGGGAAAGTTTGTAAGCTTGTTGACGTCAAGGTACAAGTTGCCCAAGTGAATCGTCTCAGCAGGACTTGGAGCTGCTCAGTAATTGATGGATCATCTAATACCAACTACCTCAAAGTGTAATTTACAAAAAATATCCTGCAATACTTGCATGTCATTGATTTCTGTATTCTCGATCATTATGAAAATATCGCCAAGTTGAACGAGGATATATTTTTTCCATAGGTCTGCCTTGCCACAAGTTTCTATAAAATAACTTGTGAACAACACAGAAGTAATAAACTCGCAAAGCTTACGAATACCTCGCATTTCTAAGATTGAATACAGCAGTTGATTTAGTGTTCCAGAAAGAGAGCGACAGCGCTGTAGCGCCGGTAAGCCTGTATGCGCGGGAGAAACGAAAGAGAAGAGGCTTTGCGTTCACATCTTTGTGCTACTGTTCTTCGTTGCGCAACTCTTCTTCGTTGTGCAACTCTCTAGGGTATTTTCCTCCTTGATGCCGCTCAATCCCTTCACATTTTTATTTAAAAGCCGTGAGAGATTTCCCCTTTGTTGTTGAAGCTCCTTGCATCAAGGGGATTTATAGAAATGCCGCAGAACTTGTGCGTCGAGTCCAGCAACTTGAACTAAACGACAGTGGGTGAAGCGTTAGAATTAAATTTCGATGAACGTACTGTATGAAAATCTACTACATTGTCCAGACGAAGTCATTCTATGAATACTAGTATTGTGCTGTGTCGAACATAGCTTTTAGAGGCCTAGAATCTTGCCCACATAAAAATTTTCCATGAATATGACTCTAATATTCGGTGTTGTTTTGTTGAATGTAAGCCGCCATTGTAAAAATGTAGTACGAAATGTTATTATTCAGAACCGTCCCTGAATAAATTGGTACGTGTGGGACAAATCAGTGAATTATAAGTTCTCTACTTCATCTGTGTGCTTAAAAAATTCGAGCCATTTTCAACGAAAATTTTTCATTAGGATACAAGTAAAGAAGTATAATTTTTCTTTAATTTCAAGGACAAAGGAGAAATTTATAAACGTTGAAATTATTTCCTGAAAAGAAGAGCTTCATTTGCGTCAGGATTATCAAAATGAGCGAAAGACAATGAGAAGAACAAATTTACTTATTCGTTTCGGGTAAAAAACTTTCCTTTCAACAGCCTTAGAGATCAATGACCCAGAGTTTTATTTAGTTTAGGGTAAGAAATACTTAACCTACGCACATGGTTTGAGAGCACACAACGCTCCTATCTTCACGGCTTACTGCTCTGCTCTGTCAGTTGCTGACCCGAGTTTGATCACAAAGTTCCAGGCCTCACAGGCTGGTCAGTCAGTTGAGCTAAAAGTGATACGAGTGCACGAGTTGAACGCTTTGTATCGACACTCGCTACTCTAGGCTTCAGAGCTTCAAGGGCTCAGACTCATGCAAGTGTTTGGCTCTCATTAAAAAAATACTTTTTCTACTGCCAGGTACGAGGTGTCTATTGTTAACATCTAGCGAAATAAGAGTATTACTCCTGCTTCACTAATTTAAGTTAATCACTAACTGACCGAAGTTTACTGGACAAGTCCGAAAATACATCTGGTGAAAACGTGATTTTCACGTGTTACGCTAGTTACTCTATTAGGATAAACAAGCTTCTAAATCTGCTTGGTTAAGTTATCCGGGTCATTGATGAAGTGGAATAGACAAGTTAGTGTAATTAATTTTATTATATTCTCATAATCAATAAAACATTCTCTTGCAGTTCACTATTTCAACTGCTAAATGACGAATCATTTTTAACAATCTTTCCTCGATGTTTTCTGATGCTTGTTGACTTATTGTTCATCAATTTCTAACGTATCTCCATGCCCCGAATGAAGTACGTAAAAATGTGAAAGTACGACCATCGATGAGCCCGGAGCAATGAAGCTTTGATCACTGCAAGTGAGGCATTCCTAGCGTTCGGGGTCACAACTGCTCCGAAGATCGGATTACGGTGAATCGTTTGCCAGAAAATTTCGTCATTTTGACCGCGTCGAAGGCGAAATTGGAACGCTATATTCCAGCGTTTCATATCGATTGTTTTTACGCTGACCTGCGCACAATTCTTTATTCATGCGTGGGTTATGCACATGTTCATGTAAAATTGACATGTTTATTTGTGTTGAATATTCTAGTCTGACCCATACCACCAATAAAATATGAGCTGAATATTAATCACTGTTCCCTCGATTACAAAAATTCCAAACTGCGATCGTCAGTTAAGTTCTGGAAGGTTTTTGCGCAAAATTTGTTCTGAAACGCGTTTAAGTATTTAACGTGAGGGGCAATGAATCAATTCTGTGAATTTCGATCACATAAATTCATCCATTTGAATCAACGATCTGAATTGCAAACGAATCGAAAATTTCAAAGCCATTATTAAAACAGAGCGTCCATTAAGTTGGAGTTTAATTAGAAGCTGTTTGCATTATGATTTGCCGTTCTACATTTGTCACTTTCAAGGAAGTCGTTCAATATATTTCACATTATAAAAATTTTTAAAGTGAAGGTTTTTAGCGTACTGCTTCTGATTAAGAAACGCAAAATCAATTTAAAGACGAATTACGCGTCTACGAATAATTGCATGGAAATATGAATGAAATCGTTCTATTGCTATTCGGAATAATTTCGTCAGCCACTCGTCTGCAAATTGGAGCAAAATAAGATAATTTTACGCGGAGCGGCACAACAATGCTAGCACTTCACTCGCCTCACCAAAACAACTAACAATAATGCCTTAATGCGTTGTAAGCATCTTTCGAAATATTGTCAAATGTACATAAAGGCATTTCAAGCGAAGCAATTGAATTTATTCGTGTTCCACGTGCTTGACAATTATCGAAATGAAACATTACTAAAGCGCAATGGGCTCCATCTGTTTGATGATTTTGATATTTGTTCGTTAACAACCATGAAATATAAATGTTAATCAATCTTCGACCTAAGTCCAGTGAGCTCTTAATCACCGTAAAAGGAATTTGCTGCGTCTTGCGGTCTTATTGCCTCATTGCGGCTGCTAATCTGAGCCCAATCTACGAATTGCTCGCACCGCTTGTCTCTAAAGTAAGATGACGCCGTCTGTTCCAATGTTCTCTCTTAACGGCTGAATGTATTTTCATTTATTCCGCATCAAGTTATCAAAAGATTATACAACTAAACGTAAAGAAACATAGTTTGCTTTTCCGTTATTGGATGTTGCCTAAATACAACTTTTCCTTCAAAAAATGGTACATTATCAAGAATATTTCAAAGCCTCAATATCACAAAATTTCGTATTCCTCGATATGAATATCTCTATGCTGGGTGTGGAAATGCTCTCTGTGTAGTCTATGTATTTCAAAGAACCTATTTTGGCATGAATTCGTTTTAATAATCACCCGAAACGAGGATGTGAGAGCTTTGAATAAGGTATTAGCATGCAATGCACTGCTTATTAAAAGCAAT
Source organism: Orchestia grillus (assembly GCA_014899125.1). NCBI lineage: Eukaryota > Metazoa > Arthropoda > Malacostraca > Amphipoda > Talitridae > Orchestia > Orchestia grillus. The sequence continues at coordinate 7,198 of VOMN01003306.1, forward strand.
GGGTACAGACATACAGCATATCAGAAACCTTGACACGAATGCCGCAACGTGGCTCTGCTTTAACGACAAATAAGGCCTTTATGAAGTCCACTTTCGAGATGCGCTCATAAGACTGGCAAGAAAAGTAATAGTTTCTGTGCAGAAAGCATCGCCTAGCGCTAATGGCATTCGTCGCACAGTTCTGCTGCAGTGATGCACCATAAGAATGAGTCAGAACCATAACAGCGAAGCACGAACCTGTACAAACGATCCAGGAAACTTAATTAATACATTTATCTACAAAGGGCTCTATGCCGCACGATTGTTTAGACTATACTTTCATAGGAGGCTTTGAGCAGAGAATAGCTTTGTGACGCGTTACAGCGGTGTGTAGCGATGCTGTGCGTGGAGTGTCGTGAGTTGGGGTCCCAACCGTTCAAGTTATCCCCAGTGTGATGAGATTACCATGCAAATTGTGACAATCTCGGCGTCAGATTCACAGATGGTGCAGCTCAGCTGCTGGGCTCTTTAGCCTGATGAGCACTGCTCTCACTCGTCTGCTTCCGCGATCTTCCTCCTCTTCTTGATTGGCTTCAGTTGCGAGCCCGTCCTTGTGGTTCATTTGATTTGCTGTATGTTCGCCATTCAGTGCTGTAACAGATCATTGGCGGATCCTGCGAACATTTCCCACCTCTTCATTCATTTTTTATTTAACGTGCTTTCACGTTTCGTTTAAGACTGGTGCATTAATCTCACTCACTTGTACTGACTTCATCCAAAGTGCCAGCGTAAATTGTCAGTGACGGTTGTAGTCTACAGTTCTGTACACATGTAGTATTTCTTCATTTACTCGTGCTGCCGAGAGCCAGCGAGTTGAGCTAGAAAAAAATTAATCACTCAACGCACGTTCCGAGCCGCTTGTATTTAAGTGTCCCGATCAAAGCTGTTCTTCATTCATTGCCTACCATGAACGGTTGGCAGGATTTACTTTCAGCAAAGCTGCAATGCACCGATATAGTTAACGATTCAATAACAATGTGCTCAACAAAAATTCGTTACGAACCAAATAATTTACGAGTATATTTTTCGTTATTAAACTTATTTTGGAAAACATTCAAAAATTGTGAGGCCTACATGAGAAAGGGCAAGATCAAACATGTTAGGTAATGTTTAGTGAATAATAATTTATTTAAAAATTTCAAATTAACGATTGAAATAAAACTTCACTATTACCAAAAAAAGGTACCAAAGGTTTAAACTCCTCGAACGACTCAATTCAGTACCACCAGCATGTTAAAATTGAACGAAATTTTGTTTTTCCATGTTCTAAAATATTTCAAAACATTCTACGAAGTCTAGAAAGGTGCATTGTCAGGTTTGATTTTCAGTAAGGTAACAGACTCTGCCCAAGTAACAAATCTCAGAATTCTCAAGATACCAAAATCCAAGGAGCACCGTATTCAAGTGAGGAGTGGGGTTATAAAGGAATAGAAGGCTGGTACCGGTTACAGGAAAATTTCCATAAAATTCTGCATTCCTATTAGCACTGTACATTCCATCATAAGCAAGTGGAAATCTGAAGGCGTTGTGGTCAATACAGCAAGACGCTCCAAGTAAACTATCACAACGAGATCGCTCTAAAATTGTCACAATGGTTAAGAAAGACCCTCAGATATCTCACCGAGAATTAGCAGAACATTTGTCATCAGCAAGGGTGACCGTATCGAAGCAAACCATTAACAATATTCTGCATAAAGAAAATCTGAAGAAACGCGCTGCTCGGAAAGTCCCACTGCTGAAGAACGAACATGTATCTCGATGGAAATATGCAAATGCTCTTATCAACGAATGACACGACTATTTTGATGATAAATATTTATGGTCAGATGAGACAAAAATCGACGTATTCGGCAGTAATAGAAAACGACTGTTAGGCGACAACCGAATACTTCCATGCAACGACAAAACACCCTGCCCACAGTGGAGCACAGTCAAGGAAGCATCATGTTATGGGGTTGCTTTCCCTCTGAAGGCCCAGGATGACTCCATGTCATAAAAGGAACAATGAATTCGACCCAAAACGGCGAAATTTTGTCTGAACATTTGATGCCCTCTGTTCAGGTGCTCGTGTTGAAGAGAACTAAGGGGGTACTCCAACAAGATAACAGCACTAAGCCCAAGTCGAAATGCACTTCAGAGTGGCTCCGTAGTAAGAGGGTCAAGGTTTTAAGACTGGCCTTTACAATCGCCAGATCTTAGTCCAATTGAAAATGTTTGTTAACGGTTTAAAATTCAATTTGAATAGCGGAAACCATAAAATCTGACTGAATTGGAACAAGTCTGCCTTGAAGAATGGGAGAAAATACCTCTGACTATAGCAAAATCCTCATCTCTTCACACAAGCATCGCCTGCAAGCGGTTGTAGTTAGTATGGGCTTTGCGACCCATTGTTAATATTGTTGTATGTTGTGTTACTAATACTTATTTGGCAGCCTATTTTCCTATTTTCTTTAGTATTTGAACGTTTTCAAATAAATTCTTGTTTACTATATATTACCTGATGTGTTCGATCTTGTCCTTCCTTATGTAGGACTCACAATTCTACAAGGTTTTCCGAAATATGTTTAGTAGCGAAAATGTAAATTATTTCGTATGTTACAAATACTTATTATACCCATTGTACCATTCCTGGGAGTCGAAGCATAAATTACCGTCTGTTTCATTGGAGAAGAGTGTTCTATTCAGAGCGTTTTGAATCAATCTGCGTTTCATTTGAGCTCCGCATTTTTGCTTTTGATGCACGTTTCCTACCCAAACTTCCGAGAATGATTTATGCCGCCTAGCCATTGCCATGGATTCAGTTTTCAGCCTTACAAAGTTAATGCGGTTACTATCAATAAATTTTACGCATATGTCACGGGTCCCTACGTTTCGGGTTCGTAGTTCAACTTGCAATCTATGGGAGGAATGTCTGTTGTAAGAACAGAGTACTTCGATGTACTTAGTTAAAAATATAGGTAATTTGGTTAGTCTGTTTTTCTGTTTACTTAGCTCATCCCTATAGATCGTTTCGCTTTCTGTTCAATGCTAGGTATTTGTTAAAAAATCCTCGATGCTGAGAGTCGCTAACTCAACTGCAAAAGGATGAGAGCCGACTCTTTATGCGTGTCAAAATGTCCGGTATTTCAAAGTGCTCATTTTGTGTTTCATAAATGCGCTAACGATCCTTCCATAAGATAAACTTGTCCAGCATTTGGAGCAAGGGTTTTTCTCAAAACGGAAAATTGATAAAAATTGCATTACCATCCATATGAGACATTTTATACTTCCACGTGTTATGTGTCAATTTTGAGACTCTACCGCAACTCATCGTAACTGGGATGCAAATTTGGATTCCTAGATAATTGTGGCCTGGATTACGCATTCGTAACATACGTGGGCATTTGATCGTCTATATCACCATGACCTGGTAACTGTAATTCTCAAGCCAATTCTCTAATTTTACACTCATAGAAATAATTCAAGTTTGGTCTGCTTAAAAAACGGTATAAACATTATTTGGGAATCCTTTGTTACCAGAAACATATAATTGAGGAACGAACATGAATAACTAAAATTTTAAAATATTTTTCTCTCTGATAAGTTAGACTTCTCGTAGCAATTTTGTTCTAAAATTTTATTACCTCGTAAATCAGGGCTTTCCATTTCATTAACATTTTAGTGTTTTAGTTAGTTTACTCCCGAAATAACTTTTGTTGTTATTGTTCAGATAAAAGCTCTTCGGTCCACGTATCATTACGTTACATTCCACAATTAGAGAATTCTCTACCGCAAGTGCTCACATGACTCGATTCTCCCCTCCCTTGCGTTCTCCCATCCATTATATAATTACCATCCTCATAGAAGAAATTGACCGTAAAACTGAAATACGGTAATTTAGTCAGGAAATAGTCGTTGTGTTTTCGCCCGCCGTTCTTTGCTTTTATGGAGGTTTTGTCCCGTGGCGGTGCTGGGCGTTGCTTGCAGATGCTGCACCGGGCGCGGATCAAAGATATTTTTTTGCAAAGAAGGAGCGATGTTTTCGAGCGCGCGTGGCATCGCATAATATGTTGGTTTGCTTTGCCAGCTACGGTTGTGTACCTCAAAGCTGTGCATTTGCATACGCAAAAACATCTGCCCTTTAATCTTCTCTGAGCATGACAGTGCTCCCACACGTTCTATGTGCTCAACGTACCTTACGGAAGAAATTAATCGTTTCTTCTTCATTCAACTTGAGTTCATGAGTTTGAGTTTTTGATGCAGTATCACGAGTAAACACAACTTCCGGTCTATGTTATAGGTAAATTTGGGAGCAGAAGATAGAAGGTGTTCAAGTTTAACGTGAATGCTTTTTATATGCAGTGCTCGTGCTGCAAAGTCGACTTCGAGGGCAGCAAGTTTCGTGAACTTTTACGCACTTCATTAAAATAGAATCGAATAACTCAACCATTTCAGTAATCGTTCGGCTGTCTAAATTGAAACGAGGTTGTAGATGTTTTGCATTTCATCAGTGGTGAAACTAATCGTGTTAAGTTTGGCTACTCGAAGCATAAATTAACAGTGAACTCGCTATAACCTTTTACATTTTTTTGAGAGCTCTTCACTTTCTGAAGGATGGAGCATTGTACGCTCTACCTTTATGATTTACGATTGTTTTTAATCAATCTCTAGCTTAAGTAATTTTGTTCACGTATAATCATGCAGTTCCTGCGGGGCATTTAAACTTGAAATGTAACAAATACCCTCATTCTTTCGAAGAATATACTAATCTAGAAGAAAAATTTGCTCTTAGCATTTGTTGAAAACAAAAATTCGTCTGATTCCAATTCTTGAAATTGGAGTTTCAGGCGCTTTCTTTAATCATTAAATTAATAACCATTGTCCGTGACGCTTCATCGGATCCCAGTCTGAAATAACTGCGCAGTCGCACGAGGGGGCTTGTAGATATATTTCAGTTCTTCTCAGTACATGTTATCATTTGAATTAGTTCACTAGAAAATTGATTTTTAAATATTTCCGAGCAGCGTTTCATTGAACGTAGGAAAAGAAAGTAACTTCAATTTCCTGTGATGTCATTTTGTGGTTGTTTTTTTCGAGGATAATTCCATGGTATTAGGTTTTTAATAAATAACGCTAAATTCAAGTGAAAAGTCGCACAAGCATCCCGATCTTGTATAAACTGCTCATATCACCTGAGAATATTTCAAACATTCTGTAATGATGGCTAATGCAATGATTTATTTTTATAAGATAAAACCCTCAAAAGCCGTTCAAAGTCAGTATTTTTCCTTTACAAGGGTTCGCCCACGCATTAATATTCCGCTTTGTTCTTTTTTTACGTATATGCAAGATTATTTCCATTTTAATCATGTAAGTGTAGTAACGATTCCCCTGCCATTCTGCTCATGTGAGGAATCAGATAATGTATAATATTTTTATTCATGCTGTTGAATACAATACACTGTGTTCATTAGTAGTTTTGCTGTTAACAAAGGATGCACTTGACATGATACATGGCTTGTGCGTTACTGTAACCAATGAATATATTTCGCAGCAGGAGGGTGGTCAGGGGAGGACTCTAAATGCTGAAGTAATTATCACAATTAAGACAAATGATAACATTTTTAGGTGAGAGCATTAATCTCACGAGCACCAGCACCGCAAGGGATGCAGGAAAAAAGATGGAACGCGAAATCAACTCCCCAAAACGAGATCCCCAATCAAGAAAAATAAGTGCACAACGAGTTTCATAGTTGCAGTTGCCTGCTTAGAGCTAAAGAGCCTGTTGTACCTAGGATCCTACATACTTTACACCTAAAATATATTTTAGCATTATCTACTGATTTTTCAAGAAACCGTTACTCGTAGTTACTGATAATAAAGGCTGTGAGATCTATCCCTAGTAGCAGATCTTTGAAATACCAGCAATAGTTTCTTGGAAAGCCTACCAAAAGAGCTAAAATCAACGCTTGATCCGATGGATAAAGGATCCAAGGTGCATCAGGCTCCCCTACCTACTGAACTGATATTGCGCAAACTCAAATCATAGACATGAAAGGAAATTCTTGTAATTCTGATCTCTATTTTTTGTATTGTACATTCTACCCGGAAGAGTGTTTATTATTTATTTATCTTTGAATTGAGCGCCTAACAAGCATCTGAAATCGCTACCCGGATGCTAAGGATAGCTCACCTTTTAGTTGAGTTTGAACTACATGATATTTCTAGATCCAATTATTTTCCTATTCCTCATCGCAACAATGCATGGCACTGAGGGACATTTTTGCCTCTGCACGTCGTGCCGTAAGAGAGAATCCGAAGTCGGACTTACAAGCGTCAGAATTTTGTAGGCTCTGGACTCGGATGTTTCTGGATCGATTGGAAGGGCAAATATTGAGAGATGCAGGGCGAGTCACAAAAAGGTGCAGAGATTTTCAAATAACTGTTACTCATTAAGAATTCGTGGTAAAGAACTCTAGTTTATCCCATTTTAAAGATTAGTTTTTTAACTTTTAAAATTAAAATTTTAACGGGAATAATTTAGGTAAAATCATAAAAAAATTAATTTTTTGCACATTATGTGAGAAAACCCTTATGGTTTGATTTAAATTACGAAACATTTTAAATTTTAATTTGTACCTCTGCTGAAATTCCTTGTTCAACAGAGAGGCGGATGCAGGACGGAGCTCCATGCCACAGAACAATTTGCTTATGGAACCCATTGAACAAAGGTTTTGAAGATCGGGTCATTGAAGTTGGGCATAGGATGGAGTGGCAACAGTGCAGTCCCTAACTGGATTTTTGCGCATCTTTTTTGATAAGATAAAATAAAATTTACGAAAAACTTTCAATTCACTGCACAATTTACCTGACCGTATCTCCCTGCATGTAAACGTACCTAGTAATAACCCAGAAATTATTCAAAATCAAGGTGAAAAATTAGAGTCCGGTGTCAAAAATGTCTTAAAAGAAAGGTGGCCACATTTCCGATTAGAAACATAATCATGGGCTAAAAAAGAAAATTGCTTTAATATTACTAATAAAAAACAATTTCTTTAAAAATTGGAAATTCTTCTTTTTCTCCAATTTTGGATGTTCAGTGGTATTTTAGCAAATAAATTAAGTACTGACACTTGTAACGCCTACTCGCACAATGGGCAAATAAAATCAATTACTTTTTGTGCATCTAAGTCCAAACCACTCCTGTGAGCACACACATCTTTTAATTGGTAATTGTAGATAAATTATTGTTTAAAGAGAAGCTAAACTGATATTTACCGACTAATAATTTTTTTTAAATTTCATCATTTTTTGTGACTTCTCCTGTGTTGTCCCCGGCAACACAGGAGTAATTTCACAAGGCTGAAATTACTTCTAAGGTATTTTCAATTCACAAAGTCTACGAATTGTGCAGGATACGACCAAAGCTTTTCTTTGTTGCATTGTAAGGCCATTGTTTGTGAACTAGGTCTCAATATTCGAAATAACTTCAAGTGAAATGTAAATTTTTCTTTAAGGGCATTCATGTTTTTTGTTGAAAATAATATAAATTTGGAACGTACATGTTTGATTCTTTAAATTTCATTGTCTAGTTTTGCATTCAAAACTTTAAATTTTCAATTCTAAATTTCTTATTTCAAGTTGAATCCTTTTTATACAACTTTCAATACACCTTCATTTTCAGCTGAATTTTACCTGATTTCTGACTATGTATATGCTTGCAGGACAAGTTTAATTTACTTACAAAAATACTGCTCTGTTACATACAACACTTTTTTATACTTAATAAAAAGAACGATAGAATAGTTTTTGTAATTATAAATAAAAATGTCATTGCATATTATTCTCCATGTGGATTAACAAAAATAACTGTCCGGAACGTGACATTGCTGATCACAATTCCTGCTATGCTGAGTGTGCGATTAGCCTTGAGAAACCGTCGTCCTTTGTTAGTATCTTGCTTACCTACAGCAAAATTAACAGCTCTTTTTATTTACTTGATACCCCTATGGTTCTTAGACAGGTTTCTTTATTTTCTACACCTCTTTCTCTCACTTAATTATGGTGGGTGTCACTATTAATTGTATTACCAAATTATGTCTTCCTAATTTTTCAACTTTTTTTCCCCTCAAAATATTCTGCACCGCAGTTAATATTTGTTTACGAAGGTAAAACTTCCACTGTGAAATTATTGCTCGAGTATATTCTTTTGATTCTGCGATTGTTGCCGTTGTTGCTCTCTGCTTCAAAATTGGCGTCTGTTTTTAAAGAATTTTACTGAAGATTTAAAATATATTATCCTATTTAGAAATCACGTGAGATTACTCCACCCGTTCAAATTTTCGTATTACATTAGTTAACGCGTGTTACTTAGGAACAACTTTCATTAAAATTAAGTTCATTTGTAGAAAACACCTCAATTTTCCCAGCTGCTGCTTAGCCCCTGATACTTCACACGATTCAAGCTGTCCAAGAAAGAGTTTCTAAATGCTCCTCAATAGTTTTTAAGTGTTCGTACGCATATTCTCTTGTTCATTATGACAATGACCTGATCTGAGGAACTATCGTGAGAGGAGGAAGCACTCAGGACGCGCTGTCTAGTACACGCTCATGACTTTCTTGAACTTGTTCTGAACGCTTCCTAGGAGACGCAAGTTTTTGTCTCTGAAAATCTCCCCGAGCGCGAGTTTGGGCGAGGGTATACAGTAATTCTTCGTCCAGTGGCTCAAATCGTCGTCGTATATTCGTTAGGACTATATTATGTCCCTGAAAATCTCGCTGAGCATGAGTTTGGCCAGAAAGTAAGCACTAATTTTCCGTACAATGGCGCAGTGCCGCAAGCCCGGGGCAGACCACTTTTGAGGTCACTTTATGGCACTTACGTGCCCTCTAAAAATTGTGTCTTAAATACTCCTGTCAAGGCGCTGGCTGCGGAGATCCGGCTTGTTTTAGGCGTTGCTTTCCGTGTACGACACACACAACTTCTCTTCCACAAGCGAAAGAAGATGAGGTTTTGAAGCAATTATTGCACAAAAACCTTATCGTTTTATTTAAATTATGAAGGATGGTGCGTTGATGCATAGTGTAACGAAACATTGGAAGCTCTTCTATATCAACGAGTGGACAATTTTTTCGTATTAAATTTATGCGGGAAAGTTGAACTTGTCCGCTTGGACAAGTGTGTTCCGGCAGTATCTTAGGCAGCCAAAATTATCTAACGTTTCTTTTGTTTTAGCGAATCGTAAATGATCGGTAATCTTTTCTTACTGTCTTAGTCTTATACACTCAATTACACGAGCTATCTCGAACGAACTCTTTTAATCTTTAATTAATATCAGCAAATATTTGTATCTCGATATTACACCCGTGTGATGAATGTTTACTATAAGAAAACATAGATTTTCCAGCATTCGATGTCAATACCTGAAGGTTGATAAAGTCTTGTAAAAGAAATAGATGTGTACGGTTAAAAGGAGGTCAAAAATTTCGAGGAACGAGTTGATGAAACTGTGGATTTAATGCGCATGTCAAAAGTATGTGAATCTAAAAAAAAGGTCAAAATGTAACTTTGCAGTGTTCATTTTCATTTTAATACTGACAGATTATTATTAATTAATGAATTAATTAAGATAGTGCAGGTAACGCACCTAGCGCTCAGTAGCTCACACGTAATGGAACATAGGCTTAGAAAGAACATTTGTGTTTTCAATGGACTACCTAAGCTGCTTATGCAGTAAATGAGGCTTTGTATATGTATCCACTGATATAAAGGTAAAATAATGTAACTGGCGCCCCTGCTGGACGAGCTCTACTAGCGAGCATTTCAATTCCACGAAAAAAAAACGCTTTTTGTTTTGTTTAGAAAAACCCAGAAATGTCAATGTCGACCTCTTTTTGACTTCTATGGGTTAATCCATGCAAATGACTTCATAAACAGCGACGCAAATAGTAGTTTGAAAGAGCAAGGTCGGGAGAATATGACATGAAGAATTTTCTCCGAACGAAGTCTTTCTACCTTTTGGGACAAGATTTGAAGCAGTGTGGGGTCGAAACTGATATTTCCGAATTCCTCTTCTCGAAACTAAAAGAGATTTTTTGCAGTGGGGTTAAAAATCTTGTACGTAAATAACATGAAGTCGTAAATAATTATGAAAACTAATTGATGATTGAATTTTATTACAATGAAACCCTTTATACTTGATTACTTTATTTAAAATTCGAACGGAGCTTGCGGGATGACCTTATGGTACAAATCAAGTTCGAGTCTCGCCGATTAAAGTGAGCATACATATTCATTGCCAAAAAGCGCACCTACTGTACAATGGCCTTTCTATGCTGAGGGCAGTGACGCGGCTGACGCAGTACCCTCAGCGCGAGCAAAGCAAGACTTGCTGGTACACAGCACGTTCCGGGCACACCATCCGCGACGGCAGGGGCCGGCTTAATGCATTGGATTTTATTGGCAAGAGTTACGAGAATGGGCGCGCTGACGAGAGAGCACTTATTCTAACACGAACTTTTATCCCAGCCATTCTTAAAAATATTGACACTGCTATCTACTTTTGCTTTTATCCCATGATAAAGTTCTGTTCGTTGCGAGGGTTTTACTAACGAAACTATTGCCAGTGCATTTTTTTGAGAATATTTGAGAAGTTATGGATGTTCTGTGAGTTCGAGCTGAATGCCTGAACAGTGTTTTAATGAGCACATCTCGTGTGAGTACGTTGCATGGCTGTTGCGAGAGCTCATGTGTTCTTGCATGAATGCATTAGGTAAAAGTTTTTTGAGAAAATATTAGCAATTAGTTCTTAATTTCCATGTACCAAACCAAATTAAGTCTTTGCTAATTACATTGCAACATGGAACTATGAGTAAACAACTGAAATTTGTGTTTTGAGAAAAGAAATTTTTATTCGCCTACTAAGCAAATAAAAATAAAATAGTACCGTAATTATTGAAAAATTGCTTCACCGATTTTTTCATCTGGTTCAGCTAGTTTCTAATGGTAAACACAGAACGTGTATTGGATTGCCAACTACTTCAATTTTGTTTCTAATTTATCATGAGTACTTAATATGTAAAAATAGTTATTGATTGTCAAAATGGGAGTAAAGATTTACCCACTCACAAATGATTTCAAGCATAACCATACAGCTCATCATTAGGGGAAACTTCAAACACAATGTATTTCAAAAAATTAATCATTTTCGTTTGTGGAATCAGGAGCATTATGAAAGGTTTGTCCATTACTTTACTGCCTCTGAAGACTGTTTCGCTGCTGTGTATTATTTCACCGCGTCGTAGGAAATATAAAAACGATAAGCCTCACAAAATGCTGAACTGAAGTCAAAAAATCTGAGCAAGCTGTGGAGGTACGTACATGGAAAAGTAAATTAAACAACTTTTATTGGGCTTGACTTGTGAAATGACTGCGGAGGAGAGCTGTAACTGGTAGTGTGGGCGGGCAGAGTTCGCTGCTCAGCAGTGCGTCCTGAATGGCAATGAAAGTCGCCTCGCTGCAATAAGTTGCCTTGCAGTCGCCATGCCAGTGTCAATAAATGCCACTGCTGAGCAGCGCAATCCATGGTCGATCCTGGCGTCGAACAGACATATCACACTAAATTCACTCGGAAAAAAATTCTGAGCTTCGCACGTACGTCTATTTCAGAATAGCGTCCTGTTGTACGAGACACATCGCTAATATATATCAGCTTTAACTTAACATGGACGGTGTTTTTGCTTTCTTGCTTGACGTCATTCAAACTACACTTTGTGTTCACAGCTCAATCTGCAAGTCTCAGAATGCAACCGTGTAACTAAAGGACAATTAGTTAGTTTTATTTTAGAGTTCTGGCTGATATTTAGAGCCCGAGTTTTATTTTAGTCGATACGAGGCAGTCTTCTTAACTCTTCCTCATGTTCCACAGCGGTATTTTTTATATTGCTGCAATTCCTGAACGTCCTACACCGTATAAGTTTAGAATGACGTAGGACATGGAAGTCGTCCGCAGTCCCCTTTAGTGTATTTGAAGAAAACCTTAACTGAAGATTTTAGCTAACCTGATAGTTTTGAATTGCGAAAAACGAAAGATGTAATCGATAAGATTTTTCGAAACAATGAGGTTCAGAAAAATAACTTGATTCCTATCATGTTGACATACATAAACGGGATTAGCTTTAAATGTCTTATAATTTCTGACGGGGTATCTGATTGCATTTAGGAATATGAGATTGAATATTATTTTCCTTGGTAAGCACCTTGTATCAATATAGAAATCAGGAGCTCACACGCAGAATCAAAACAGGGGCCTCTTCAATAGAAAGCTAGCGAGCTCGTAATGCCCCACTGAGAGCTTTTGGATGTGTTTTACGCTCTGCAACTGCCTTACTGAACGTCATTCGTTTCTCATTCCAGACGCTGAAGTACAATAAAACTGATCTAACTTATTAAATTTACGCTAAGTGATCATCACAAGCGATGTGATGCAATGTACGAGTATTTCCACGCGTTGCGAAGAACTGTGTGTAACGATATTTTTTCCCATTCAATTGAACATTCATCACGTAATGGGGAAAATGATTTATTTCCGGCCATTCTTTTAAAAGCTGTTGAAAAACTATGGCACACAATTATACAATTAGTGAATTGGTTCTACATCTTAAGGAAGGAATTAACTTTTCAGTGGAGTGAACAGGCGTTAAATTGCTCATAAATGAAACTTTTGTGTCTTAGGTGACACATATCTCCTCGTCTTCTCATTTTAAATACTTTCATGGCCATGATCGGTGCCACGAAGCGCTGTGTTCATTCTAATGACAAAAATCTGTTAAGTTATTTCAATATCTTTAAACTTGGTGCTTCAGGTTATTACATGAGAAAAATTAGTCACCTGCTACCAATGTGGTGCGGGACCTCCAAGAGCACTAAAACTGGCGTCAATTCAGCGCAACATTGAATCTACAAGTGTCCTAATGTACACCTGGGAAATTTCAAACAACTCTGGCATCAACTACTCTCGTAGTGCAGCCACAGTACGTGGACGATCTTCTCGACGTCCACCTAGTCGTTCTAGGTGGACCCACAAAATTTCTATCGGGTTCATGTCTGAGGACTTAGCTCACCAATCTTAGCATTCAACATATCCTGAGTGATTGTTATGCATATTAGTTGTAGTTCTAGTCAGATGCACCAGGCAGTTGTTATTCTGAAAGATAGGCAATGCAACATATCTTTTTTCATTCAGATACTGTGCAAATGGCAAAACTTGACTATCTAACATTTTAATGCAACCATGTTGGTTCAGTTTGACGGATACCTTAACTAAAGGACTCACTACTATGTGCTTGTATTTGTACTTGAACTTGGAACTGCTTCAAAGCATGACAGACCCTCCTCCTCCTTGATCGCCCCTTGCACACAAGCTTCGTTAAATTCTTTCACGAAGTTTTCGATAAACATGACGTCGAGTATCATTGCTACGCAGACAGAAGCGTGATTCATCCAACCACACGGCACTTCTCCCCACCTTTACAGTTCAAAGGCATATGCTTTGGCCCAGTGTAAACGAGTAGTTTTGTGGGAGAAAGTAAACCTCGACCATTTACGAGCTACTCTGCTCCATATATCTATCGCATGGAGTTCCTTACGAAGACTTCGTCAGGAGCAGCGTGAGAAGGGTTTCGCAGAAGGGTTTCGCATAGACGTTTAACAGTAGTTCCATCCTTGATGCGAATCAAACCCGGTCAACAATTCGGGACACACGAGGGCTGTCCCTATCGGTTAGAATTTTCTCCCTACGACAATTTTGCCTTGAATTGCCGCAAGTACAGCAATATTTCCTTGTTGGTAAGCCTGGATGACAGTGCAGGGCGAAACACCAGCGAATTTCGCCTCTTCCTTCACTTGGTGCTTCTTGGCCGCACTATATCCAATAGCCCATTTACGTCATTCCGAGATGTTTTGCTTTCGTCCCATCGTTGTGGAGCGACTAAGAAATAAGTCTATACCTTGCCAACTCTAAGTGAAGACTGATACCTGTTTAGTATTTGCATATAGTCTAAGCTTCGGTTCCGGCTTTGAAAACTGATTGATGAAAGTAGTAAATAAATGAAGCTTGAAAAGTAATAGGTGACTAATTTCTTGTCTGGAGAGCTAATTTTATTCCTCCACAGTTGTTTCAATGCTAAAACTCGAACGCTTTTTGAGTCAAAGTGCGTAACTCGCATTCCCGTGCCTGTCTCAGCTTTAACTAGAGAGACCTTCGGGAATTCTGTCTTATGTGCTCACTTTGCTACTTTCAATTTTCTAGCTTTCTTCGCAGTTTCTTCTTTGTGTTTTCTTCCTCTTCATTCTCAACTTGCTGTTTCTATGAACAGGGTTATCTGTGTGAGAATGCACCGTGTATATATGTAGACTCCCCATTTTGTGTAGTCTATACTTAATTGTTCCTTCTTTTCGCTCTCTTCGGATCACATTCCATGTGGACAGGGAGCTTTAAACCGGTACTGTACCTAACTGAATAACTCATTTCTGCTCATATTTATTCAACTAAATTTTAATTTATTAGTACAAACATGAGAAGTAATTCAGCAAACACCGTTCACGCTTTACGTTTCAGTTTTGGATTCGTCCGTGTTTTATCAATGCATCCTCTCCAGTGAAACTCTCCATAATTTTAGGGAGAATTTTACCTCATGCCTGTGAATATTACATGCTCGAGCCCATGCTGCTTCTGACTGGTCAGATGTTTTACTTTTTCTTGGAGCTTCATTAATTTTTTGTCAAGTTCGTGCCAGCGATCATAAGGCCAACCGACATCGCCGGCAAAGGCTTACATTCGTCAGCTAATTTTTGCCATTAAATCTCGAGGATATGCTCGTTGGCGTGACTTTTAACGCGTTACCAGCTTAGCTAGATCTCCGATCTCAAAATAAAATTGAGCAAAATACGGTGCTTCTTCTCGCGACTCCATGCTCTGTCGCTAATAATCGTTGTGCTGCAATACATTTATTAGAAAACGAACTAAACATTGGGCGTAGAAAATTGTAATCTGAACAATGTAGGGAACTAAGTATTTGAGCCTTGAATATTGTCTAACCAAAGTACGTTTTATTCGTTCTGGACGTATATGTACACTTTTTAATTTGTTTTCTATAGACAGACAACGAATTTTCTTTTTACGTTGATGATTAAAGACCAAGGACAAATGCTTGCTAGCAATTTTTCTATTCGTTTTTTCAATTTTTCTTACTTAACTTTTTCTAAATTTGGCTACAGTCGGTGAAGCAAATTTTCCAAAAGACTTTTAAAATTTAATCTTTCCACGTTTCGCATGTTCATATTCGTTTTCTTTAATACATTGTTTATTGAAGACCAAGAGCATATGTTTGTTGACAATTTTTATATTTTTTTTAATTTACCTTACGAGAATTATCAAATTAAGTCGTAGTTAGTAATGAATACTTCCAAGAGGCGTTTTGAATTTCAATATGTCGACGTTTTGATTGTTCATTCTTTCATTTTCAAGAACAAACTTGCTCTAAATTCAAAAGAAATTTTGAGATTGAAGTGCCATTAGAGTACTATTGAAGTACTGTTCATAAGTACTTTTGAATGATAAAGATACTTTTTATTCATAATGCAATGATCAAAATTCTTTCAATAGACCTGTCGAATTTTCCTAAACTCATAACGGGATTGTCCAGTTGTGTAAATGTAGTTGATCAGGTATTCCTTGTCTTTTTCTATCTAATTCAACAAATAATGTACTGCGTCTAAAAAACTACATTGCCGCATTCAAGATACCCGATTTACCCATATCTCTCGCATTTTATAAAATTTCGTTCCCTTAAAAACGTGTTTGCACAACGCATTACGACCCGTTTGAGAAAGCTTGAGAAAAATAAATTTCTCTCAGAAAAAGTTCCTCGTCATCCTTCAGAATATAACCTGAGAGTTCTACATTTCAAGAAAGTATATATATGTACATACATCCATCCATGCATCCATCCATACATCCATCCATACATCCGTCCATACATCCGTCCATACATCCGTCCATACATCCGTCCATCCCTCGATCCATTCCATTCCTCGATCCATTCCATTCCTCGATCCGTCCCTCGATCCGTCCCTCGATCCGTTCCTCGATCCATTCCTCGATCCATTCCTCGATCCATTCCTCGATCTATTCCTCGATCCATTCCTCGATCCATCCATGGACTAATCCATCGATTAATCCATGCATCGATCGATCCATCAGTTCATACCCATATAACTGCATGCATGCACGCACACACACATGTGCACACATTCCTTGAGGGTATTAGGGAAAAGCGGTGCAAAATTATATATCCAGCAGCAAGTGGCAAACTAAGCACTTTTGCCTCACTGAAAATTTGCGAATAAAATTTGGGCTTATGAGACATCAGCTATTTCATGTTTGATAGAATGAAATTTGAAAACAAAATTCCCCACAAATAATTGATTTATGCATTTACTTTACTGAAATTGTTCTAAGTTTCCACCACTCACATCGATTTTTGGGGATACATGAAAAGTCTCATGTATGCAATACTTGTAGAATGAGGAAAATATTTCGTGAGAAGAACTGCAGTGGCTTCTGGTGATATTTTTGAGATGCAAACAAAATACCTTTTCCAGAATATCCGGGAGTCCTAGAGTCGAAGATATCACTAGTGCTGAATTTACTGAGTATCTTTTAACACTTGTTTCAAGTCCATGTCCATTTTACGCGCTGACACTTTCAATCCAATTTTATTTACTAATTTCGATGCAATATACATTCTAATCAATGAGTGATCGTTAGACACAAAATTGGTCAGCTATCAGGAAACCTTTTTAGAGAATTACGATTCATCTCCAATAGAAAAGGGAATGCAAATGAAGCTGATCTTTCCTTAGGAATTATTTCCTCGACTTTGGATTCTTTTAAACGCAGCTATAATGAGGAAGTTTCTCAATGATGATCAGGTCTCCACGTGCCAATTGTTTGTTTAAATTACGATGAATAGAAAAGCGTATTAGGATGACCACTGAACTACTTGACTTGAAACATAGAAATGTAGTATATTAAATGAAATGTATTAAATTATAAAACCTATTTGCAACTCAGGAGCAGAGGCTGAAGCGATGTTTCAGGTTACCGCATTATAGTCTAAATTTTGATGACTAGTAAAGTGAGAGCTTATTTAAAATAGTGAAATCAAGTGATAAGTGATTTGCTGCATGCTATACTTTACAGGAAAAGGGTTTAGCTAGTTACTTGCCTTAAAGTAATTCGCAGAGTTTCATATTTAATGGAATTTAGGAAATTCGTACCCACAGGTTTGATAATCTTGACAAGTATACGTAAAATTGAACGCTGGTGTCGTTTTTTAACATTGTCATCTTATTTACAAAGGAACTTGTATGAGGTTTCTTTTGCTTGTTAATTTCTTTTGTTTTCTGTATTCGTAATATGAATTTTATAATATCTATTAATCAGTTTAGACGGCAGTTTTTATGAAGTCCTAGTGATGATGTCATTTTCTGCAGCATAGTCATTATCAAACGTAAAATAGACGTTATCGCGCAGCTAATTTTGGAAAATATGTGACGCATGTTCATAGTCCCGCATGAACGATAATTTTATTTGCAGGGCAAACTTCCTCAGTTTGTCATCGAGCTCAACCAGAATGCCTTGCTTGGTGATATCTAAGGTCGAATGTAAAGGGGACAAAATTTTCCGACCCCTGTCAGTGACCAATGCATGTAACATTGATTTTCTGAAGAAATCTTTCCCGGCCTTTTTCTAGATATACTGTGTGCCCAGAAGCATCGTGAATATTTCAAAATTTTATAATTTTGATTTAAATTTGAACAAACGACGACCGCAACGGATGTAACAGCTAAGTGATTTGCTGATTCTGTTTTTTTACGTGGTGAAGTTCTAGTCTTTCAGAACCAATTGATAATTCTTTACGCTTCTTTTAGTATAGTTTAGTCTTAAAGCCTTATTGTTTTGTTCAAAACTACGATGAATATGCACACGCGTTTATAAAATATGAAAGACTGTTTATGCAATATTTCGTACACCTGAAAATTAAGTAGGTATCATTATTTAGCCTCATAGATCGGCCTTCTATCAGAGGCAACCTTTCGTCTATTAGTAAAAACAATTGTGGAAACTAACTAAGATATGAAACACTACGTCCGTAACAATCTTTTCACCGTTATATTATCTGATTTTAATCTTTTTCAAGCGAGAGTTTCAAGCCGTAAAGAGCACTAATAAGACTTTGGTTTTTAATAAAGTGAATGTGCCGCGTGTCAGAGTTCTCAGTCGTAACCCACGGACGTTTCAGTTCACCAGCGCGACGGAGACTCCGTGCGAAATTCCAGAGACTGCACCTGAACTGGGTAAAAAAACTTGCACCTTTGAAGAGATCGAACGCTGCCAGTGTAGAAGCAGTTAACGAAATGAGTCTCCAAGTTACGGCTGCTTTATTTTTCAAGTTCTATTGTTTACCAACTTGATACAATGAAGTCTTTTAGAAGAAGGCTCTTTTATTATCCTTACCCTCAGCTCCAAAAACTTGGGAACTTTGCTCTTTAACTTCGCTTCAGTCACCGGACGTGAATTTGCTTAAGGGGATCCGGAGTAGAGGAAACATTTATTAGTTTAAACTTTGACTGAAGCGTAGCATTAAATGTTTTATTTCCTAATTGATGATGATTGTAAAATCTAATGCTGAGGCAACATCACAGACCTGCAATAAAGGATTTTCTTGGAATTTAGTTCATACATATGTGAATATACGTGTTATTTGTTACATGGCATTTAACACTGAGTCAATTTATTTACATTTACATTATTATATTTGTTGCAAAATCACTTCTGTTTATCAACATCAAATAAATTAACGATATTTTGTCAAAATTGATGCCTTTAGCTTAGGCAAGTTTAGTAAAAATTTCACTGATTTATATTTTTCCTAGTACGATGCAATCAGCCCTAAAACCTTCTGACAAATGTTCTTCACTATCTAGGCTTTCAAAACCTTGGTTTCCATCGCTTACGTATTGTAGCCTCAAATGTTTCCATTTTTCTTGTCAACATGGCTCGAGTACGTCACATAGACTGTGCATTTCAGACTCTTCTGGGGGCGTAGGATAGGCAATTGGGCTAGGTTAGTTAGATTTGTCTATCCTATGCTACGGGGACTGGTGACCCTACAGTGGGGACACTGTTAGGTTACTAAAGCTCAAGCTATGCCTTCGGAGCTTCTGTCCTTCGTGCCCACTTTGCTTCTTTGCCTAATCTTGCATTTTTGTTTATTAGTCTCTAACTCAAACTCCCTTTCTTGCCTAATTAACTGTTTCTATGCAGAAAAAATCTTGTGTGAGAACACACCTATGCATAGATTCCACATTTTCCAGAGTCCATACTAAATGGCTCCCTCTTTTCGCCCGATCGAGGTCTCATTCCAAGCGGCTCGTGAGCTGTAAACTAAATAATAATCAAATCTACTCAGTTCATTTTAAAAAATAAGTGCTTAATTTGTAGCTAGTAGAGTATATATTATCAATGTGTTTGACATTAATGACCTATAGCTCTTTTTCCTCACTCAGGGTGTCTCAAAAAAATTTGAACCTCACTTTTAAGTGCTATTAAAATGAACCCCAACGTACCGATTTCATCATACTTGTCTCATTGAATGTAGAAATTCATTCAGTATCTCACCATTTGATTGATGGATGCTCTGGGTAGCTTCGAATTATTTCTTCGGCACGTAATTTATGGATTTTCTTGAAGCTTTCCTGAAACCATATTAATATTTTCTTGAGTTCTGGCACTTCTTTTTTTCTTCTATTTCTTCTTTTGTTTAAATTGAGCACAGTTCCTTTTTCATTGAACTTGCGCACAATACGATACAAGGTTAATTTCGTTGGAGACGCTCTTTCTAGAAAAGATTCTGAAAATTGCTGGTACACTTGTTGGTAGCTTTTAGTTTGATTGTAGCTCTTGACTAGAAAAATTCCCTGTTCCTTTGTTAGTTGTATCATGAATGGATTGGATTAAGATCCAGTATATAATAAATAAGATCCAGTATCATAACTACAGTTGTTCTTGAAAATTATTTTTATTATGAATTTGAGTGTCCTCGGATTCCGGATAAAATTCATTTCGAGTTGTCACCGCATTTATGCTTATCAAATGCAAAGCTTTTTTCAATTTGCAAAACTTCTGCGATGGTAAGATACAAAATAAATATCTACATCCAAAGAGACTAGGTATAATAAAATCCGTTCATTAGGGTTCATTTTATTAGCGCTTAAAAGTGAGGTATACATTTTTTTGAGACACCCTGTATATCAGATACTTCTGAGACTCCGTTGCTGATTTAGAGTCAGTACGTTGCTAAAAAATTCTGTTTCAAGGGGGGAATACGATTTATTATGAATGAATCAGAGCGCCAGTATTTAGGGAAAGCGTGACACGCATCTTGCTGCTACTGAACGGTTTTAACATCAGTTACGACTTCTCTTCAGAGCTGAGTGAACCCGATTAAACTGTTTAGATATGAAATAACTGTAACAGTGACTTCATCGCCATAACTCCCAGAAAACATAACAGGTATTCCGACTACTCTCTTAATTAAGCTGGAGGTAATCCAGTAATTGCGTGACTGCGTTGTGTTGGTCTCGACTGCGGCTATCCAGGCTGTGATGCAGGACGTGTGGAGCGACGGTTTTGATGGTTCACTGGATGAGGTCCTCTACTAAGCCTCGTAAGAATACCACAAGCCGACCAATAACGGGTCGAACGGAAAAGTACCAGCCAGTAAGTCGAGGCTAGAGAGCAAGCTCAAGCACCTAGTTGAATCATCATCCAGCTTCCTGACTTGCCATATCGCAGTCCAACGAATTATGACTGATTAGAACACTTGCCCGTCTGCATGCAATGTCGAAACCGATCTGATCTAATGGATCGAAGCAAAGCTACAAGTACTCGTGTGCTCAGTCGTTTTCCAAAACCCGCTGTATATTTATTCTAAATGTGAAACACTCGGTCGACATTTGGAAATATGGTTGAGACAGAGAGAAGCTACTTCATGGAAAATGCGTTAACCCTAAAGCAAGATTGGTCATTTCTCATTCTGAAGTCCAATTTTGGCTGATACGTGTACTTATTTTGCTGTTTGTATAGATGGGAAAAACTTCGAGAAATTTCTAAAATTTCTTTATTAATACCCTGACGCAAGAAATTTTTTCCAATTTTTTTTTAAATTACCTGATTTGTAAAAAAAAAGATTTTAAAAACTATCTTTGGGAAGGGAGAAACGACTTACAAAGTCGCAAAAATTGTAAACTTGGATTGTGCGCAGTTTTCTGATAGTGATTAGATTCTCTTCTCTATGCACTTCTGTATCATTACAGAAGTGATACATTGCTTGTTTATAGTATGAATACTGAGGAGGCTTGAATATAACAATGTAGTTGAACTTGAATGCTAGACAAAAGTTTGCATGATAAAGAACATAAGCTGCCAATGCCAATTACAAAACTTTAAGGTTAGAAGCGCAAAAAACAGCGATAACATCATTTCTTTTCAACCTATAACGGCGACCAATAACCGGTAGAACTGATTTGCCTATAGAAGAAACACCATCGAAATGTTTGTTCTCTGATTTTCAATATTTTAAGTCCTTATAAGTGTTCTATGATTGAATAAGGATTAAATATTTAACATTCTCATTACGATGAATTGCAGAAGGCTTAGCCAAACTGAATGCATCGCCCGATGACTTACGTAGAGAAGATGTCAGAAAAATTAATTCTAGGCGTTCAAATGCGTAGATCAAAGTATCCAATTAGGGACAACAGGCTACTTTTAGGATGAACAATAAGCGCCGTCTCTCCGGCTCGTTTGAACTGCCGTTCTGAAAGATCTTCTGGGCCTCTGGCTCGTTTGTGGAAGTGCCATCTGAAAGTTAAACTTGTTTGAAGTTTTGTTATTTTCATTGTCATGGCTCCGCCTTTGTCGTTGACACTGCTAAATAAAAGACCGGACTGTTGCTGAGAAATGGTGAAATTCACTCTGACGTTTTAAGTTCATTAAAATTCGGTTCCCAAAGAAGAGAAAACTGTAACCTGGAAGAAGATTCACACCTTTTTTAATGATATAAGCCAAGTTGCTGTTGTTGAGCAGCGTACGCGTACACATCTGTTAATTAGACATAAACTTTTCTCCAGCGTTGTGTTTCAGGGCGCTCGTAAGGTGGACGCTTAGAAGAGAATGCGGTATAGTGAATTTCCAGCAGGTTGAAATTTTTGAGATGTATGCAATTGTTGTAAGACCACGTACTTTTCAGCAGTTACGTAGGACCTTATACTAAGTAATTCTTCCTTTTGCTGAGCTTGAACTACTGTCCTGTTTTTAAAGTGATAATTCAGTGCTGCTGGAACACTGTATCTGAATCTGAAATCAAATTAATTGACAACTTTATCACCCGATCATTGTAATATTTTACCATACAGGGCGTTTGAAAACAAAAGATGTAAACTTTGGCAGTGGATATAAAAACCCAAAAGAACGACTTTTCATTAATGAGTATAAATCTAAACATTTGTCGTTTTCGAAACTACCGAACCTCGAAGTTGTGTAGGGTCAATCTAAAGTGGGGGCACTCCCCAGAGTTGCAGGTGATGGAAATTCATTTGATTACATTAACTTTATTTCGGTATTGGGCTTATAATAAACGTTCAAAACGTCCATCCGCTGCGTCAATGCAGGTCTTGTACCTACACAGAAGCGATTCCCGAACACGATAAAACACTTTAGATCATCCGTAGTAAGTTCCGCATCGTCAACTATCCTTCGAACAAAATCTTTTTCTGTCTTCACTGGGGTCTCATAAATTAAACTCTTCATTTGGGATTTCTTCAATGAAAGTCCGAAGGTATCAAACCTCGAGACGTCGCTGGCCACGGCACTGGCTCAAAGAGTCTTATGTTGGGAAAAGTAAGATCTCGAGAACCTTTACGTTTCGGTATCTCGAAAACAATTAATGTTTGGATTTTACTTATTCCTGAAAAAGTCGTTCGATTTGGTTTTTACATCTACTGTGAAAGTTTGTTCGACTAGTTTTCGAACATCCTGTATAATAATACACAGTTTGTTGGTTACTTGGTTGCTTGCTGCATGGCAGCTTGGTTGGTGTCTCCTTTCCCCTTATCAGTATTTCATAGGATAATATTACTGTAAGCTGCGCTGATATGCGGCAGTGTAGTAAATAGGATACGGAATATCGTATTGGAAGTGAATGTAATCTAAAGAAAATTAAATGGCTCATCTGATATCATACGATACGATGCAACGTTTTTATTAACAAAGTTTGGTTTTGGCTTAGTACATTTAAGCAGTATTTGACTGCTCATAAAGTAAAGTATAAAAAATAAAACTCTAATGTAATGATCGTGACAAATTTGAACAAATTCCAAATTAATGTTAAATCCACAATTTGTGACGTCGTAAATCACTTCGAAACTTTGATATCAGAATATAGAATGCATGAATACGAACATGAGGACCCGTTTTTTCGGTAGAAATGAGCTTCATTCCTAGGCATACTTTCAAATGTCCAAATGTCCCTTGCCCTCGACCCAGATCTTGAATCTCGACAGTAGAGCTCCCATTTCCTGCTGCCAAACTTCCTTCGCTAAGACATTTTTTGCAAGCAGTAGCGCTCCGCACAGATTTCTTCTCGGGATTTTAAGTATTGCATGCACCCAGCAGCATGCCAAGTATAAAACTACTGGGTGTGCGTCAGAGATGGAACGAGTGAAGGGAGGAAGGAAGGGGGCGACGCCCACCGGACCTAACAGCAAGGCAAGTTCCGTCGATACTGCGGAGCATTTCGAGCGTGAGGCCCAAAGTTTGGAGCGCCAGCTGCAGCGCACTATCAAAAACGCTCCTCTTTAAAAAAAACGTGCCTGCGCCTTCCGGAAAATAGCTGATGCTCGAGATCGTGCAGCGATCTCCATCGTCAGTGGACGCTCATCTTCACAAGGCAACTTATTCTAAGGTTATCAGGAAGGAAATATTTATGCAGCCGTCGAGTTCGCAAATCCTAACGTTATATGTTGTTGCCCGAGTCAGTCTCTGATTATCTTTTTGCATACCGTCAAAGGTATACATAAACTTTGCCTCAACAGGACTGACAGAACTGCGATAGAGAATACTTTCCTTGTTCAGTAATATTTCACGAATCTATACTGCAGCTGAGACTGAGTTAGTGGGAAGATTTTTTTTCCTCAGGATGCGCATCTCTTCAGTACCAATATCTCTGTCAGGAGCTTCTTTCTGGAGCTTAAGTCGCTTAAATATGCCGGGGTCTTCCTCGAGAATTTCATTTAATTAAAAATTCTATGAATACTGATTGCCTGGGACAGAAATAACGCTTCATTTGAGCATTAATTAAACTTTTAGGCACTTTCATAATCTAGACCAAGACCATTGAGAGAAGGCTTGCTTTAAATGCTCCTAAAAACGTCTTACTCCAAGCCTGCTTTTGACGGCCGATCTCAACTGTGATTGCTTTATCTCATAGTTTTCTTCCGTGAGCCTGATACAGATTTTCCAAATTTTGTGCGAGTCGGCATACTATGTATATTTATGAACATTGCAAAGATCATCTAAGAATTTTTAAACTCGATATTTCGTTTGAAGATGATTTTCAGCTGCGCCATTTCCGCTCGAGGTTTGCGAGTTAAATATATTTACGTTTTCGAGCAAAATTTACGATCTCAAAGGTATTTTTTCGAATTTTCATTGTTAATTTTATCATTGTACATGTTCGGTCTTTCGTAACTGAGAGCAAAAGGAAGTCATTCATCTCTGCGTGTATTTGGATCTAGAAATCGACGAGGAAGTCGCGAGACACAATACTTCTTCTGAAGGATATTCCTGTTATGTTATGTTTGGCTCTAGAGATTTTCAGTGCAGGCCATAGCAAAGTCAGCGTCACATGTTGCAAAAGTGTGGCAGAGTTGGGCTTTAGAGTTAGGGAGGCCATGAAATTTTTCTCGTTTCATTTCTCTCTCTTCTTTGCGGGAGTAGCCTGGCTGACAAATGGTACGCATCAGTTTCGTGTTCTACTTTTTGCCATCAAGTCGTACTACGAGAGATGACGCATCTTTTTTAGTTTTCTGATGAATCTTGTCATCTGATGAAGCAACCACCTGTGTATATGAAAACGTTGAGGTACTCCTGAGCGTTTTTTAGATTAGTTTTTCCAAGCGTTGTTACTGTAAGCCAAAAGGAAAAATCTGACAAGAAAACAATCTCGCCTTTTATACCTGGTGATATCCACACAGACGCCCATAAGAGTTGAAAGACAAATACCGTAGAAATGTGAATAGGGATGGTCCAAATTTGGTTCAATACAACGCACAGCGCCACGTAGCTCAAGTACATTACCTCATATTCCTTGGTTTGAATTATAAAATGAAGCTTTATCTTCCATATTCACCTCATGTATCTCCTATATTAAGTATCATTTATTCACAAACTCAGTTTCTTCTATACGTAATAAAGCGTTTTGTGTTAATGATGCAGTCCTCCAAACAAATAAGTTCTTCTTCCCATAAGAATGAAGATATTTTCTGAAGATTAGATCAACAATATAAAAATACGTTGGAGAAAAGTTATTCATCAAAGTATATTCCAAATAAAAAATGAGTTTTTGATCACTGCAGATGTATCGTGGTAGTTCCCTTTGAAGTGGACCATTTCCTGGATGACAGCACGATGCAGTTGTATGCATCCTTCGAGGTGCTCACACTGCCTTTTGCTTTGCCTTTGAATAGTGAGGGCTGAACTCGCGGAATGCATGACGTCATTTTGTGGACACCCTCGTTGTGTTGTGACACTGGTGTTACATCTCAACTCGCGTTCCCCATGGCACCGTCCTAACTGTGCAAAAACTATGCTGAAACCTTGAGTGAAATTATAATTGCGCCGACAGTCAAGAACGAACACCTTTCGAGGATGAATATTTTACCTCCTTATTGAACTGTGTGTGTTCTATGAGGCGTAAGTAATGAGGTATACAGATGAAAACGAAATTAGTGTTTCCTACACCTTTATATTTTGGAATTTATATGCTCCTGTTTATCTTCAACTGGCGTTATAGTTTCTTAGAAATTGTTCTTTATGGATAGAAGTTGGTCCTGAAATGAATACGGTATTTTGACTAAAAACACTAATACTGATCTTTTCAATTTTTCTTGTGAGAAAACCCCCTTGATTTTTTGTAGTTCGTTGTGGGTGTATGAGAAAGAACTGGATAAATTATTTGAGCGTTATTTTAGCCAATGCGATTATTAATTCCGTTGTTTTGATTCCATTATCCTGTGACATTTACTCGCATGAAATAGTGTTAACAATCTTTTTCTTCAAGGTTATTAAGTCTAGAAATTTTTACTGTATTTTTCAGCCCTCGCTGTGCTCCAGCGCGACATAATTTAATTACGTTCAAAGCTCCCCACCTAGCGGCTAGCAAGCAACTTCATCTCAGCGTAGAAATAATTTCATTTGTTTTTCCTGACTAGTGCCGTTATTGCGCTCTATTTTGCAAAAATGTTCGTCTTTATCGCACGCGATTAGTATATAAAGCTTCTCGACGAGCACTAATGAAATTACTACCGGCCCAAATGTCCTACGCAAGTGCATCATCTTCGTAAAGCTTCTGATACCGTTGCCCACGCAGAGTTTTGTTCAGATTTATCTGGGGAGGCTTTCTTCTTTTTGTTGCCGCCCATGTGGCCATTTGCAAGCGATTGCTGCCATGAGCGAATTACATCACATAGCAAAGCGATTTTACAGTCTTCAACCCATTAAAAAGCCTCCATGCATTAAATACCCTTCATGAAAATGTTTGTTTCCTAAATAATGAACAGCCAAGTAGAAATAAGCTGCTAGTCGAAAACTCATCGCTAATGTCGTGTCTTCGTGTTACTGTTCGTTTCCTTCGGAAGAAGTAACTACAAAAAAATTATCGAGCTTACCATAAATACAGGGTGGGGCAGAACCGACTG
>VOMN01003309.1:0-11933 GCA_014899125.1 Orchestia grillus
CAACACAATTGTTGGTGCATACAACCATTCTAATAATGGAGAATCATAGTACCCAATCGTTGAACACACAATTATTATTATGGGTAATAATTGTAACGGTGAATTATCACATAATCATATAATCGTTGTGACAATGAACTGTCATCACACAATCGTTAAAAAGAAGAATAATAGACAATCGTCGTAACGGCGAAATTATCATCACAATCATTGCAACGGCGAAATCATCATCACACAATCATTACAACGGCGAAATTATCATCAGACAATCGTTGCAACAGCGAAATTATCATCAGACAATCGTTGCAACGGCGAAATTATCATCACACAGTCGTTGCAACGGTAAAATAATCATACCACAATCATTGGAAGGGCAAAATAATCATCACCCAATCATTGCAACGACAAATAATCCTCGCCCAGTCGTACCGCGAATTACTAGGAGGAGGGCAGGAGCACAAGGCGGAAGCAGACAGGACGCCTCTAATGAGCGAGTCGTGCCCCTGGCTGCCTGGCCAGTGCGTCAGCCTCGGTCTAAAGCTGCCCTCGCTCTCCGAATTGCAGCCACTTCCAGCGCCAAAATTTCAGTTTCGTAAGGCGCCAGGTGAATTACTCCGCACAACAGGCCGTTTCAAGACACCCCTGGAAAACTTTGGTGAAAAACGTGCCGTTTTACGACATTTTGAAGCCATTCCCGGGAAATTTATGTGCAAAACGCGTCGTTTTACGACATTCTTAGTAAGTTCCTGCGCAAAACGTGTCGTTTTCTTACATTCTCCGTAAGTTCCTACGCAAAATGTGTCCTTTTCTGACATTCCTAATTAGTTCCTGCGCAAAACGTTTCCTTTTCTGACATTCTTAATTAGTTCCTGCGCAAAACGTGTCATCTTACATTCTAAGTAAGTTCTTGCGCAAAACGTATCCTTTTCTGACATTCTTAATTAGTTCCTGCGCAAAATGTGTCGTTGTTTTACATTCCTAGTAAGTTCCTGCGCAAAACATGTCCTTTTCATACATTCTTAGTAAGTTCTTGCGCGAAACGTATCCGTGTCCTTTTCTTACATTTTTAGTAAGTTCCTGCGCAAAACGTGTCCTTTTCTTACATTTTTAATAAGTTCCTGCGCAAAACGTGACCTTTTCTTACATACTTAGTAAGTTCCTGCGCAAAACGTGTCCTTTTCTCACACCCTCAGGAAGCTTCTGTTCAAAACTTGTCGTTTTAACATCCTTGTTTAGTTTCTGTTCAAAACGCGTCTTCTTACGTCATTCTTAAGCTATTTGTGAGAAATTTGTGCGCAAATCATGTCATTTTACGATATCCTTGAAATTTTTCCGTGCAGAAGTATCATTTTAGGACATTTTTTAAAGATTTTCTGCGCAATGTATCATTTTACGACATCTTTCAACTTCCCGTGCAGAGTATCATTTCCTGACGTTTTTGCAAAGTTTCCGTGAAGAAGTATTTTACAACAGTTTTTTGAAAGTTTTCGTGCAGAAGTATTTTGCAACATTTTTTGGAAATTTCCGTGCAGAAGTATCCTTTTAGACTTTTTAGGAGACTTCCGTACAAGAGCATAGTTCTATGACATTTATACAAAGTCCTGGTGCAAAACGTGACCTTCATAATTGCTTTTGGAATCCAAAGATTCACTCTAAATGATTTCAGAAAAACTTCTGTGGAAAACCTGCCGTTCTAAACAATTTCTGGAGAATTTCAAAGCCATTTTTCGAAGAACAATCCGCACAGTTTAAAAATTCCTGAAAATTTCCGAGGCCGAGCGTGTCGTGTCCACGGACTCCTGAGGAGCCGCGGCTGCCTCGCCAGCCCCTCTGAGGAATTTGGCGATCAGTTCGTGAAGAACACGGCTGCCCGAGCTGTGTTCTGCATTCTTTTCCTCAAATGCACCACTCATTCAACACGATCTTTCCTTATGCCCCACCCGGCCCTGTCTGTACCCTCACACGGCCCCGTCTGTACCCTCACACGGCCCCGTCTGTACCCTCACACGGCCCCGTCCGTACCCTCACCCGGCCTTTTCCGTACCCTCACCCGGCCTTTTCCGTACCCTCACCCGGCCTTTTCCGTACCCTCACCCGGCCTTTTCCGTACCCTCACCCGGCCTTTTCCGTACCCTCACCCGGCCTTTTCCGTACCCTCACCCGGCCTTTTCCGTACCCTCACCCGGCCTTTTCCGTACCCTCACCCGGCCTTTTCCGTACCCTCACCCGGCCTTTTCCGTACCCTCACCCGGCCTTTTCCGTACCCTCACCCGGCCTTTTCCGTACCCTCACCCGGCCTTTTCCGTACCCTCACCCGGCCTTTTCCGTACCCTCACCCGGCCTTTTCCGTACCCTCACCCGGCCTTTTCCGTACCCTCACCCGGCCTTTTCCGTACCCTCACCCGGCCTTTTCCGTACCCTCACCCGGCCTTTTCCGTACCCTCACCCGGCCAATTCCGTACCCTCACCTGGCCCCTCATCAAGAGATCCCACAGAAGCCTGGAAGTAGGCCTCTTGGCCCCCACAACCGCTCCTGAGTGCGGATTTGAAGCCCATCCATTTGCGAGAGATTTGGCGGCCGCCATCAGTCTTGATTATCGTCCTAACTAATTTAGAGGCCTTCGCTGCATTACAAGCGATCACTGCACGCTCACCATCTCCAATAGACCGACTGCTGGCGTGTCAGAAAATTACTACCTATGCCTTCAGAGTGCGAATTTTTAAATAACATTAAGACGACATATGTGAATCGTCCACTAAAATTTTATGAACTTTTTCATGGAGCTAAAAGAATTCTCGGACTTGAAAATACTGCCGCGTAGGATTTATTATCCTTTGAGGGAGTACTTCCGTAGGACTGCTCTGTAAAGCAAATAAATGAGAGGAACATGCAGTGGGTACAATAAATATCCGACAGATAATCAAAAGCTGGTTACCATAGGTACACATCATCAAATTAAGTCAACGAGAATTGAACATCTATGTATTTTTATAACCTGATTACTAATTTGGTATCAGAATACACAAATAGTAAACCATTTCTATGATTACAGTCAAAACATCAAATCAACGAGACACAAAGCATCAGATACATCTAGAAAAGCAATTAGTGTTTGGGGAAATATCTTTCCATCGCAAGCACAGCTTCCAACCGTTTGGCGGTACTCACTTATTCTTGTATTTGTAAGTATTTGGGCCCATTCTTGCCATATTCTCTTTCAGTTTGTTATATTCCTCGAAACCTATTTCTGAATCCTTAGCTTTAATTGCCTCCCGTTTTTCATGGGATATAGGTCTGGCGACTGACTAGACCATCCCGTAACCTATATTTTACTTTGTTGAAACCACGCCGCAGAGCTCTTGGTGGCATGTTTTGGGCCGTCGTCCTGCTGCAATGTTCATCCTCTTGGCAACTTCAAGTCGCTTGCAGACCAAGAGATTAGTGTCCTGACTCCTACGATACATCCGAGCCTCCATTTTTCCTTTAATAAGGAAGAGTTTGCCAAGACCTGCAGAGGGAAAACGGCCCCATACACTTTACTGCATCCACCAACTTCTCTGTCGAGATTGTATAATTAGGATCATGAGCCGAGATTTTCTGCACCCAAATGGGACTTCATTACTTGCATGACCACCTAAATTACTTAATCTTCGTCTCGTCAGGCCATTCTACACCGTCGCCAAAACTTGGTACCTTGACAAAATTCAGACGATTTTTGACACGTATTAGTAGCAACAAAGATATTTTTTTCATATGCGAGAGCGGAATTTCTCGTCCTAAGAACTGCTCAAAATGCGTTTTTACCTACGTTGTCCCAGCCACTTCCAAATCATTTTGAAGTTCAGATGGAGTCGCTCGAGGATTTGTCTTTACTTTACGGACTTTGTGTTTACCGCACGGTTTGAAATTGAAAAGATGAGTGCCCTGAACGTTGTACGCTTGCAGTAGACTGATGTCCGAGAACCGACATATCACGTCACCAATGGTCGAGACCAGTATCTATAGCTTAGATGAAATTTTTGTTTAGCCCAAACTCCTTATGTAACTGAATAATTACTTCAGCCTTCCTGGGTATTCTTTAGTCGTGGCCATATTGAAATTAGTGATGACTGATGACCTCCTCTTCATGCAGCTCTCAGACATTGCTTAAATGAGCGCTATTGTACGTGGGCGAAGTGGATTATTTTTCTGTAAAGCTAGACAGCATTCCTGTCACATAAGTCAATCAAAAATATTCGAGGAATATTTATAACAAAATTCAAGAAACTAATTTCATTAGTATCTTGAATATTTTTCGAGGCGATAATCTTAGGCAATAATCCACAGCGCGTCCTCCAGCGTCAATTAACCTTCTAACAAGAGCCATTTCTGTCTCTACTGGGTTTCGTAAGATAAATTCATCATGTGGCGCCAGAGGAAGAAGCTCAACAGAGTTAAATCTGGAAACTTCGCTGGCCATGGCATTGGCCCAAAGCGTCCTATCCATCTGTGGGGAAAGGTGACGGAAGCACGGTCCATGTAAATCTTTAAGTTTCGATTTCTCGAAAGCGGAAGTTTGAATTTCTACTCATTTATGAAAAAGTTGCCCTTTCGAGTTTTATACTTACTGTAGAAGTTTGAGCCTTTAGTTATTTAACACCCTGAATTTTAAACCACTTTGATAAGTCATTTTTAGTCGATGCACAAGCGCATAAGCAAATGTAAACTCGTGGATATAAAACCATTACGATCGTTCGAACAAAAAATTACTGGACAAAATCTAATATGAATTTCATAACGATTAACACCAAATCATGAAAAAACTTAGATTGCAGTCTAATCACAAGAAAATATCATTCTACTTTCATTCCACAAATAAATTTGAATATTTTACTTCCACAATTTATGCGGATATTTGGTTTTGAACACTGAATTTTTTTTAAAATTCATGTTGCATACACTAGACCAACTACTGATGAATTCTACGAGAAACGAGGTAGTGATGTACAGTAGAAGTAAAGGCAGCCTCAAAGAAACTCAGAGGAATTTTCAGACAAACTTTAAACAAAATGAAATGGAATAAACGCTGGAACGAGACGTTAAGCGTGTTTATAACAATATTTTTCATTTTATGAACAATAAGTCTCTCGAAAAAAAATATTTCGATTCGAGTAATTTCCTTCCAATTTCAGGTTTTAAATGAGTACAAATCTCAGAATTTCACAGCAGCTGTAGGTTGCAAATTCCGGAACACCAGAAGATCCCTCCCAAATTTTCACTCAATTTCCAGGAAGTTTACGAGGGAGCTCGAGCTCGTAAGGCTGCAAAAACAATCATAAAACTTGACGTTAGAATTTAAGGCAAATATTTAAATCTCATCAGCATTCGCTAAGAATATTTGCCCGCAAAAAAACACTATGGCATCAGCAAGCACCTCCACTTAACGTGAACTACACAAATTTCCCCCACAGATCCGACATAGAAATGAAACGAAACTTCGTGAAATTTATAGCTTGCGGGACCGTAAAACGAAAATGTTCATTAGGCCTGTAGTACTAGAGGGAAATCAACGTTACAGATTAGGTTTCACGACCTTTTTACATGTCTGCCTATTAATGACATTTCAAATTTCGAAAAATTAGCTTGGTTGAGAAAAGCAAAACAGACGCACTAAATGACCAGCATATTTAGAGTATAACCATTATTTTTGCTCAATTCAATTGACTTGATTTTTTCAGCAGAATGGAGTAGATTCACTTAAATGGAGACCCAAAGATGTACACTTTCAGAACACAAACCGCCACACAGGTGGTGCACACAAGTATTTCGTGGTGACGAAAAAGTGAAGAAGAAAGAAGGAAAACAGAAACAAGACTGGATATTAGAAGTCGGTCGCACGGTACGCAGGCCTTACTTGCCACTTGCCCAACCGGCCCGAGGAAATATAAGGCACAAAACGATATGCTACAGCATCCTGCAATTAGTGTTGCACACTCTTCAATAATCAGTTCAGGTTACTGTTCGAGAAGCACATATTTGCTCACGCCTTGGCAAGTCCACGGATTCAGGATTTCTTACATCTCCAGAGAGCGTCTAACTCCCTACAATACTAAAAGATGCTCTCCTGCGCATTATCATAAGTGAACCAAGTCCATGTATCCGACCGAGAATGAAATTTTAAATTCTGCTCAGCATTTCCTAGAACTAATTAAACCATAACTGGGCCCACCCTCATTTCCTGCAACCGACCTAGTGGCGGCTCGCCGACTGAGACGCACCTGCGGGCTCCTGCAATCCTCTTAGACAATAATAATCGCCTTGCATCAAAGCAGTCCCCCGGAGAAACTTCAGCTGTCGAGCCCTAAGTCAAGGTCCGTAAATGATGAGGTCCCTCCAAGCGGACTGAGCTCTGTCAACTTTGGGAACTCCTGTGTGTAGATAAGAGAGTATGCTGAAGTTCTGAGTGCAGCCCAATTGTGAATGTAGAGCACGAATGGACGATAGGCGTGTTCGTCTCCAGGAACGGTAGATTTAAAATGGGTCGAATATGCGTCTTGAACGAAGAACGCTACGTGACAATACTCGTAAGAGTTGTAGCAGTGAATCCAGTCTTCATTCACGTTTCTTACATGCGACCCAATCGTGTCATGTACGACTCACGCCTCAAAGATATTCATGGAAAAAAATACCATCAAATTAACTTTCTTTGTCACGCGATCTTAAAGGTCAGAGTGTAACACTCATGTCAAGATGGTTCTGATGTACGCGCGTGCACCCGAATTGAAGCCGCGTGTTGTTTGGAGTCTGAAGTATATATACTAAAAAATGACCCTAGCACGTTGTTACTATCTTACCAGTCCTCACTCCTACTTCCACGCACATTTACACGAGAGTGAGCGCTCGACATGCGCATTTCTATGGCCGAAATTCACTGTCTACGATTATATCCGTACGTATGAATGGAAATAATCGCGGGAAATTGCTGCAGATATTTTAAGCGTCCTCGCTCGAGAGCGATTAAAGGGCTGAAGGGAATTTTTCAGATCCCATTGCAAGGGTAATTTTACTAAAATTCACGTTATATTTAGCAGTACACATAATCAGCTAAGAGACGTATCTTTTAAAATTAACCCCTCATTCTATATTGTCACTTACCCTCATCCTTTCTTAGACATAATTTTAATTTAATTTCTTCATCATGCATGCACTCAGTCACAAAAGAAAATATAAAATCTCACGCAAGAGCTCATTCAACGCTTGCCAATGTTCCTAAAAAAGGTCCTAGTGCCACCGGGTCACAAAATTCTTCAATATTCGAGCGATGAAGCTCATACCCGAGGGTGGCTTTATTAAAATAGCTGATGACGAAACTCGGGACTTACCTCGACCAGTCTAACTTTCATGCTCTGGTGAGACGAGTTGACCGTTTGACTTCCACCGAGTTTGGCGTTTGCACAGATTTTGGTTTCGGTTATTATGACATTCGGTGGCGAGATGAGTTCCGGCGGCCTTTCACAAAGCATTTTCGCAGTATCATGAAACACACCCATATGCAGACACGGAAGCGGAAGGCTTGTTCCAGTAATTGCTTTGTTATTGAGAGATAAAAAAAGCGATTTTCCTGGAGATTGAGTTCTCTTCGGATGCTGACCGGCAATCCTCGATTTGCATGGACTATGGGCTTCCGCAATCACATCAGATGACCCACGCGGTGAAACGAACAGCTCGCT
The DNA here is from genome assembly GCA_014899125.1 of Orchestia grillus. NCBI lineage: Eukaryota > Metazoa > Arthropoda > Malacostraca > Amphipoda > Talitridae > Orchestia > Orchestia grillus. Next base: position 7,711 of record VOMN01003309.1, read on the forward strand.
GTTCTGGTCGAGCGAGGAGCACGCAGCTGTGTGATTAGCAGGCAATAGACCAGCTGATGAACGAAGATCCCGAACTCTCTGACTGGAAGACTCGAATGTAAAACTAGATATCAGGCGGATCTGCTTCGCCTCAGCAGCCAAACGACAATTACACGATGTGATGTCGCAGCGTTGATGGCCCGACGTCGGTAGAGCGAGAGTGTTCAATGCTGTTGAAATTCGATGAGGTTGCACTGCGGAGGGCCACGACGCAGCGGTGATAGCGACAGATGGGTTCTCCGGGCAAATTGAGGACGCAATACATCCCTTTTTAGGAGGAGCTGCAGTCTCGTCCCCAAATTTATGACCGTCAGAGACGCTCCATGAATAACAATGAGGAAGTAATGGTCTGGGTGCGTAGCTTCTGTTAATGTCAAGTGCAGGAAATTCCTTTGATTGGGCTTGCCGAGTATGCCGTGGAGTGTTTTCCAATTTAATTTCCACCAATGATTGATGACTGTGGCGGTTCCCAGAAAAACTGTTTCGCTTTCGGCTCAAGCTCCCGGAGGAGTTGCAGAAACAATTACAAGACGCGTTCGTACGCTCACAATTTTTCCGTGAACCGTCGGAACTTTTCTCACAAGCGCTAGAAAAAGTGACAGGAACTTGATCTGATTCTGAGATTCGAGGAATTTCAATACAACCTTGCGATGGATTGTCATTGCAGGAGTATCTCGCAAGGCTCAAAAGTACTTCTTGAGGCTCATGTGGATTGGAAAAAGATGAATAACGGGGCTCTAGAGCATCTAATGTAGATTGTCGACTGAGGTCAGCAAGCGAAGGGCCAGCTACCAGCAATCCTGGCCAGGGTCGATAGCGCTCATGATGGATCCCGTCTGCACAACATGAAACATGGTCTCCATTACAGACAACAGAAATAGACGATCTTGTGGTAAGACCCAGAAATCGAGGGTCACCCCGATAGCTCCAGCAACGGTGCTGAGTGTCCTTGCAGTTCGCTTGAGGAAAATTTTCCACATAACCTGCAGGGCAACAAGCGTTGGCTTTAAGTGCCTTTCGACATCCAAATGCAGATGAACACCGATGGAGGGTGCGAGGTTGCAGTATGTTACCATCTAACGAGCTGGTTCTGTGGATGCAGTGCGGGTAGGGGCGCCAATAGCGTTCCAAGTTACGAGACTGCTTGCAATCGTGGCCAGAATAAACAAACGACGAACAAATTGGTGAAGGATGACTGTGTAAAAGGATGCGGTCGTTGATGCGCTGGTGGTGGAAGTTTTTCGGATCGGGGAGCTGAGAAACGATAAAATTTAGAATTTGACTTGTGATGAGTTTGGTTTGCTGAGGACTTTGCTTTGGAAGGGCAGCCTGAAGGTAGTGGCAGGAATTGCGCTCGCCCGGGCCCTGGATGGTGGCTTTGGATGCTTGACGATGTTTGGAGATGTCATGGGGAGCCGTTTCTAGCTCACGATAACTTCCTTAGCGTTTCGTCTGGTGTGTCAACAGTGTACATTTTCGAAATTCTTGTAACCTTGTCCGTTACTGTATTTCGAGCTTGGAATTTTACGTTTAATTCACCACAAAGTTCACACAGTTGATATCACGATATCACTCACAATTTAGATGCAATCGGTAAAACCAAGAAGCATTTTGGTATGTAACTGCAAAGCCGTTCACGAGTAATCCACATCATTTATTTGATCCCAAGGAACTTTCAAAGAGAACCTATGTTGCTATGCGTTATTTACACAATCCTTTCTCTCACTAATGACGTAGTTCACTGCACTTTATCCTCAAAAAAATTCCCTGGAAACCACAGGAAAAGACACAAAGAACATACATTAATCAGACCCGAAGAGGACAATAAAATTTAAGATTTTTTTCCTCTCACAGGGAAGACTCGCCTCAGTGGCAACAAAACCTTCGACAAAATTATTGGGAAGTTTTAGCAAAAGAGGGAAAGAAAAAGACCGTCGAGACAATGTTTGACTGCGAGCAATGTCGTTCTCACGCCTCATTGATACAGAAATGCTGCAGAGGATCGACGCTAACATCTTGAAATATGTACAAGGGAGCGCCGCAAGTTGAGTCCTTAAATAAAAGCCGTTATTCACGTGATATGAGATCACGTAGAGTATTTGCGGATGATGCCCTGTATCACTAATCAGCGATGGTCTTGAATCATTCCAAAGATCTGACTGACTTGTAACCGACCTTTGAAAATGGTGGATCGGGCGCCCTATGTACCGTCCTGCATTTATTACGAAAATGCATCACAGTCCGAGGGAGGATGCTTCCTCGCTGCCTCCAATGAAATACACTTTGGTAAGGTTGCATTTCCGAGCAAATTCGAATGTAAAATGGTGGTAGATACTTGGAGTGACCTTGTCTAAGCTTTTCTCCGACAACTAAAACATTCAATTCTTGTTATAAATTGAACAGGACATGATTGTAGGTAACAAAGATAAGATTTCTCCAGGTGAATTTACGTGCGTGGGAAGGATCAAAATTCGAACTGAGATTAAACATAATTCGCACTCGGTAAACTTAGAAAAGTTGACTAAAAGTGAAACCGTACAAAAAACTCAATTTTTCGATATAATTTTACTTATGTTAACGTTTTGTACGTAGTTTTTACCAAAAGTTGTTGGACACAAATAAGTTCAACTCAAAACTTAAATGCTTGGAAAATATTCATCTCTTTGCAAAGGGCGATGGATACGCGAACTTTGTAGCTATATTTCTGCTGGCTGTTAATTAAAGCAAGGATCTGATTTTTTATAATCCTGGAAATTTACGAGCCCAAAATGCGATATCATTCATCCAGCTCGACTAGACTCCCCAGAGATCACAGGTGCCTGCCTCGCTACCCAACGAAGCGTGTCGAAGCCGAGGCTCGACGCATCGTAATTCAAATAATCGAGACGATTTGGTAGCCTGCTGATCTGCCCGGTAACTGAAATTGATGCTATGAATACGAATTATTGGCGTTAAAATTACTAAACAAAGGAAATTAATTATATTCACAAAAACGTGTGTAGAAGAATATATACCATATGTCATGTATTTGAACCCACAGATGGTTTTAATTATTCAATTGAACTGCCGATAAAAAATGAAATTTCGAATAAATTACCATCTATGAATATTGCAAACCGTACAATGACACGCATAGATGTAACAGTTTTTCCTCCACCGCAGGCGGCAGTACACACAACTCTTGAGGACATTAAAAGAATATTGTCTACGTCTGCTTTGGAGATTTAGGTTACGGATACTTGCTCTGATATTTGTTTACGGCGCTTTGACGACGCTTAGCGTGATACCTACCGCAGAATACCTTTATTTTGAGGCATATTCGGTGCTCTTCGTACAATTGCGATTCAAGAGCGTTGTGCACGAGGGCAGCCCAAATTTTTGCCGATATGATGGCTTAATTTCAAGCAATATACCCTGACTCGGGTACGTTCGAGGATTAGGTTTATAAATATTCGATTGAAGGAGCAGGAGAAGGATCGAACAAAATTCCAAGCTCCTCATTATGCAAGGCGCGGGGTCTCATTTATCATGCGCTTTTGTTAAGGCCAAATATTTTTGCGGGCGCACTTTACAAACCGGCGTCCAAATCAATACCTCGAGCAGGTCGACCGGCCTGTGGCGCCGCACTCGAGCCCGTCAAAGCGAGGCAAACAAACTTTAAACTAAAATTTGACCGCTGTGTTTTTGTGAACGCGACCAGTAGGCGTAAACACACGTTAACATAAAAATAGAGCGCTAATTCTCGTAAACGCCTGCCTCGAATCAACACGCATCAAGGCCGGAATAAACAAAATGTCTCAGGGATCATTTTCTCGACATGGTCGAAATAGCTCTAGTGATAGGAAGAGTATGTTGAAGAGATTCTCTTGTATTGAGCGTTATTCAAATTGAACAAAAAAGTTCGGCCGCAGCATTGGGTAAAGGGAACTTTGGTATACAGCAAATGCTCGAAATTGGAGAAAACTTCTCCGAATAATAAAAAAAAACATTAAAAAAGGGACACCATCTCTGACAGGGTTTCAATTAATGCAGCTAACGAGCTAATGCTCTTTTGAGCACCTAGGAAGAGCGAGGATCGTTATCTTCATTCATAATTTGAGTTTGCTGACTATTATTGGCAACGATGCGACATGCACGTTAACGCACACACTTGGTCTCCACACGCACACACTTGGTCTCCACAC
>VOMN01003314.1:0-14201 GCA_014899125.1 Orchestia grillus
GTGAAATTTTATAAACCTTCTCTTGCATGCTGTTGAAAACCATGAGTTTCAGTCTTTGTTACAACTTTTGCATTCGTGTGAGCTGTTTTAACTTTTTCTGACGGTCTCGCAGTGTAGCCTAATCTATTTTCATCTTTTCAGTGCTTTTGATCGTCATCAGAAGACGTCAGGTCAATACCCACCGAAGAATTTTGAAGCCAAAGAGAAAAAGATTTCCCGTGTGAAGTCTCAGCTCGCCTAGTGGACTACACTGCTCTCGCGTGTTCGGCTCGTATTAACTTACCTTAACGTAGGTACTAATACTTTGTTGCTTTTACATTCGTTACCTCTTGTTATGCGTTGCATCTAAATTCTTTATTTCTATTGGTTATTTTTTGCCATATGAATTCGTGTTATTTATCGCTTTTAACTTCGTTAGTTCTCTAAAACGTGTTCGATGTTACTCGAGTATAATAGGCTAAAGTTCTTAAAGCTGTAACCCTTCGCTTTGTACCCCGTTGCGGTATGTAAATTGTTATACACGTAGGGAACAGCACAAGATGACTTTATATTAGGTGTAGAACTCTAAATAAAAAAATCTCCGTAATCGTGATTCTCATGCTCGATTGTATTCTGTGAGCTATGGAAGCATAAAGCAATATTAAGTTAAATTTTAAATTAATCTTGCGTGATTATACTGTATCAAGATTTCTATTAGTGCTTCCAGAATTATTACAATAATTTAATTCACGCTGCCAAGGACAAATTTTAGAAAATAGTATAATTGATTTCAAAACAGTATTAAGGCAGTGAATGCATTCACTAACATTCATTTTTTATGCATTCATTTTTTAGTACGACTAACATTTTTTAAATCTACACGTATGACATTTCTACATAATTGATTATTGACTCCATGTGTGCCTAAGTACTTTTAACTTTAATAACGTAAATTTAGCAGTATTAAAGAACACTGATATATGCTTGAACGTATAAATCTTTGTTTATTTTCAAATGCCCTAAATATCTTAGACATACGTTAAGAAAAACTTTGCTTTAATTTTTACTTGTATTTGGACATAAAAATAGGGATCAATTGTACAATAATTACACAAATTCAGTTAATTTTCAACAATGCAAGCTTCTTGTGACACATAATTACAATATCAAGAAATTGATACAAGATATTACCTTATCAGGAAGTCGATATAATTGCTAAGGGCCTATGACAACGATAAGGGCAGTGAAGGCTGTACAGCAAATGGTCATATTCACACCTTTGACAATATCTCATAATCCTTAGTAATAGTGCACACCATCCTATGATATCGTAGATCAGTCTCGTAGTAAAAGAACCAAAGTATCGGAAATAAAACGATTATAGTATTACACCTGTTACATGAACTAAAGTATACCTAGTGCTCTAATACAAACGTACATAACAAGCACATCCTGATTCTAACCTGAAGAATATTAATACTCTTTCGTGTCTAGCGGGTCGCGTTTAAAAGACGTGCCATACTTAGCCATGTATTTTCTGACGAAGTCTTTAGTTTTGTGTTTGACGCTTTCACTGCAGTCTAGATCTTCGATGCTCGGTAACTGCTTCAACTCCTTCACCATAACGAAATGAGTCAACTGCAATGCCAAAGAATAGTGAACAAATTAGAAAATCGAAAATTTGTCTACTCATGTCATGCACTAACTATACCTTTTCAAGGGGGCACTGGTTTACAATACCTTTTTCGTTTCTAAGCCAGCAAGGTAAGTATTTAAGATGCTATTTGTTGGAAGGTTACCAGTTTGCCCAGCCCCTAAAGATTCAATGCCACAATGAGCAAATGCAATGAACGAATATGAGCGTTTAATTTCGTGGAACTTTCCCATTTCATCCATCGAAACTCATCGACAATAGCAATAATAAGATGCTAGCGAGTCAAACAATACTAGAGAACTAACTAAACAATACTAACTATTCAGCCAAACAATATTAGAGAAGCAAAACTTTTCATCTTCCTCGCATCACTATGTTTCAAATATATTAGGTGAGCAGATATTCTGAAATGCATGGTATGAGTAATACTGCGAGGCAATATATTTCAGTGAGAAGACCTACCACAAAGAAAGAATACTAGTTAGCTTAAAACTCCCTGCTCCCACGAAATGTAATCCAAAGCGAGAGATAAGGAGGGACTATTTAGTATTGACTTTAAAAAACGCGGGAACTATTGACAGACTCCCTGCGCATAGCTACAAGTGAAGAATGAAAAGAAGACACTATATAAAATGATTAAAAAGATAGCATATCATCAAGAAAACTAATATATTTACTTTCAATCAGGCGAACAGTAGTCATAACGAAATATCCTAACGAGCATGAATTAAAAATATGAGATCTGCTACAGTTGAAATGTCAAATATTTTACTACTATACAGAACATACCAGTTAAACGTCTTCAATATTATGTATAAGTTTGGACAACATCCACCAATTGTAACTTCAAGTCAAATTGTAGGTATACTAAATCTTATCTTTCTTTCTTTCTTCAGGTGTGTAAATATATTGAAATATATCCAGCCCTGCATAAAATCACCTACTCCATAAAAGCAAAGAGTCATGTAATAATAAATTACTCTCTTCTTACCTTCCGAGCCAGGTATTTGAAATCATCAGTAGTGTTGATCCTGCCCTGTTTGCAGTCCGCCCGTCTGTAAGGGTTCAGCACAGACACGATAAAAGTGGCCATCCGAGACCTAAACAGATCCTTGATCTTCCGGGCCCGTTCGCTGTTGTCGGCAATGGCAGTAGCCGCGCGTTCCTTGCTCTGTAGGGAAGAAGTCATGTCATTTTTCTTATAGCGCATACTAGATACTTCTTTATTTTAAAACGGAGATAAAATGAACAATTTTTCTCAGCATAGATTTTTACGGTGCAGAAGCTTTTAAAAAAAATTTACGGTGCAGAAGCTTCTAATAAAATTTTACCTTACAAAAATTCACTTTCATATCGATATCAACGAGCAGTAAAGTTTTCCAACTTAGGTTCAATATATTTAGGAGACCGGGTAACAAAGCATAAGCGTGGGTAGTTTTCGATTGTATTGAACAGCATCTGGTTAATACCGTTTCATTAGGATATTTTCAATTGAAAAGAAATTAACTATATACTGGAAACCACATATTAGAATTTGAAATGATTCTCAAAAGTTGAGAAAAGATTAGTACGCTTCACTGGAAAGGAAATGAGCGTTTTTAGAATAGAAAACATGAAAAAACGAGAGTAATCATTTCAACACTAGTGTGTAATTGAGGAAACCCAAGGAAAACGAAAGAATTTATTTTTGTCTTATTCTGCTTGAGCTAGTAATTTTGGTACAAAATTAATCTAAGTTATACAGAAAAGGATCAAAATAATTGAATGGTACTTCATTCCTAATAATTTATGAAGAAAGCATTCACAAGAGTGATTCGAGGCAATGATAAATCAGCCAGAAAAATCTGCAAGCTAACGTTACAATTAAGAATATTTTTTTGTATTCATAAGCATTGCTTATAATTGCTGAAGGCAAACTACACTCACGATTTAAACAGGAAATATTCATGAAAATCGTATTTACAACACCTTACTCAGCTACATTATTTAAAAACTGAAAATAAGAGTATCCACACGATAACATCTGAACTTCGTCCGAAGCATAATCCGACCACAAAATTTAATGAGTGCATGCATATAGTAATTCATTGAGTTAAATGGAAACCCTAAATCTTACATTAAAAACTCACGCGAAAATTTTCCTGGAGATGCATGGTTTGAAAATTATAGTTAGAACTGTAGTAACCAGAAATTTAAGCACGCAGCAGTCAATCACACACAAGAAGTCAATTACATCATGATAAGAGCAGTAAAATAAAAACTATCAAAACTTTTTTGAATAAATATTAAAAACATTAGTGAAGGTGTTGTGAAATTCTGCTCTTCTTCTCCATTTTCGTTAAACAAGTATAAAATAGTCACACTGATGTAAGACACATCAATGTACACCTGCTATAGCATTCGTATTACTGTGTACCAGCTTTAAGACAATAAATTATCTCAAAATGCGACTCCATTCGAGTAAGTTTCTCCCCAAAACACAAAATATTTGAAAATCGACGGTTTTTGAGTCATTCTAACGCTTTTAGTCTTAGTTTGGTCCATCAACTCAATTTTAAGATCTAATAATAATTTGTGTAAATCATGTGAATAAGAACGCATATCGTACTGTTAAATACTAAATAATGTTAAATATATTCCTGCTATCAATAATATAGAACTTGTAGTATCGCGTTAGTAGCATTCAATCTATGCACTTGTAGATTACACCACATAACAAGGCAATCGCGTCAATGGTTAATAATGTCGCATATTTAAATGACGAATCGAAGTTTGACATTATAAATACTTGAAATTGTTCTACAATATCCAACTGGTAAATACACTACAAAAGAATATCCTTTCAGAAGAACGTAAGCGCATAACTTTTATAGATTGATGCACCATGTATGAATTGACATCATTCACTTTTCAATTTCAAGTTTGTCATAATGAAAGAAAATATAGTCTGCATATCGACCGACCTGTGAAATGATGAAGCAAATACAAAAGCAAATTTACGGCGTTTAATGCTTCTTATGGATTATCTTAAGCACAATAAGAAAGAAAGCTGAAAAAGGTAAACAATGTTGACTATTAACCCATACAAACAAAACGTAATAGTAGCAAGGATAGTAGCAAGGATAGCAGCACCTCAGAAACTCAGACTATCTTGCACCGAAATAGATGGGACCATTTAGTGTGGACTATGAAGAACGGGGAATATTTGCACAAGGTGTGTTCCCACAAGATCCCCAGCGCATAGAAACGGCAAGTGAAGAAGGATGAAAAGATAAAGAACTAGCGAAAGAGGTATAAAAATGGAAAGAAGCTAAGTGGGCACGAAAGGTACAAGTCCCGAAGACCTAGCTAAACATGAGGTAACTTAACAGTGTCCTGGGGACGCCAGTCCCCATTGCGCAAAATAAACAAACCTAATTAACCTAACCCTATTGCCTAGCCTATGCCCTCTGAGGGGATACAAACGAAAAGAAAGTTTAACTTATCGAATCATAAACATGAAGCCACTAGTTAGAATCAGTAAAGCACCTGATGTAAAAGCATAAACTGTAAGTTCGTAAACAAACAACTGAGAAGATGCACGAATAACTAGACGATCACACATTACTAATGTCTTACTATGTTGTACATTAGGAAAAAGAGAAGGAAGCTTTCACACGAATAAATAATGCGTAAAGCCTTACCTTGGTTTTGACCTTATCTCTCGCTGGATGATGGACCACTCGACTGATGAGCAAGTCGTCTGGATTACCCTCAGCTTCATCCTCCATATCATCGTCATTTGGCGCGACCAGCTGGTCCTGAAAGTGGCGTTCCTTACGGGCCTCGTGCTTTGCTCGCTCTTTCGCCTCACGCCTCTCTTTTCGGGCCAACTCTCGGTCAAGCTCTCGAATTGGCTGTATAGGTTGTCGAAACAAAAAAAGATAAGGAAATGAATTTCATCGCAGTAATGAGAACAAGGTCGTGGCGGAAAACTGATGATGGTAAAAGAAAAAGAAGAAAGTTCAGTGGAGGAACTATAATGATATCCTTTTCTAATAAGAAAAGAATATCATTCTACCTCGTATTTATTTATCTTATTTCCACACATATTTATTCCAGCAAGATATTTTTTCCAAGATTTATCTTCATTTCCCCTCAGATCACACTCCTACACTGCCATTTCTAATTATCAAATTCTTGATAACCATGACAGATTTTGTGCATCTCAACATAAACCTCCAACTGGTTCATTCATTGACTAACATTCCCCAAATATTCCCTCTCATAAACCTGTTTCTCCCTTATCACACTCTTTGATCTTGCTCTGATTCTATCAGTAATCACTACCAAGATTTCCTTGGGCTCACATAAGACGCATTTACCAACCTACTATACGAAAAGTAACACCTTGAAACGGCAGAATCTTACACTTATTACGCGCTGTTGAACGAGTGCCTCAGAATGCTTCTTCCTCCCACGCTGTCTCCGAATTATTTTGCCTTCGACGGCGGCCTCGGAATCTTCAGATGCGGTGGCACTAGTCGCTTGGGCAACTTCATCATCATTGCCTTCATCTTCATCGCTGGAGAACTCCTCTTCACTCTAACACAAATACATCAACGATACACGTTAACGATAAAAACAGGTTTGTTTAATTTAATGATTTGATAATAAAGTTCTGAAATTTACCGAAGCAGAGGGCTCTCAAAAAAAAATAGTGATCAGGAACATACAACATAGAGAAAAATGTAAGTTTTGATTTATAAAGAACACCTTCACAAATCATTCGAAGAGTCATTGTCAGCATCTCAAAATGCTACAAATCAAATGAAATTGGTACGAATGGCGGTTAAGACTTCTACGCACAATGCTGGTGGTATAATACACCAACTGATCTAACATGCGAAAGAAGAAAAAGAATGCTAAAAAACGAGCAGCAGTAGTAGTAGTAGTAGTAGTAGTCGTAGTTATAAACCGTTCATAACTGGCGCTTTTTCGTTTTAAAAAGAACGAAAACCTCATCACAATCCCACTGATAGTTTTTTGCAAATCGAAGTGTTCCTGATTTTGGCAAGGAAGACTCAGGTTACATCAAAATTGCTACAAGTCTTCACGACAGCCTGCCAACGACTAACCTTACCAGCGACTGAACTGAAGGAGGGGTTAGGAGATTAGCACTGAGCTCACTTAGTCCCCAAGAATATGCTCACAAACATCTTCTCCACAAGTCTACACACCCAGAACCTAATAGATTTGGAGAGCTTCCAACGACAATAAAATAAGTTCTTGACGAAAATAAATGGGTAATTTCACTCATACCATAAGACGTCAAAATGAAAGCAATTTACACAAATCCAAATTCAAAATTTATGGCAGTTTATAAAATCTCAGTTATTAATTATAAAAAACAAATTTCGTAATTATTGATGATACGCAAATTATCTACTTTTAATTTACTGACAATTACAAGTATAAAACGTTACAATAAAATCGAAATCTATAAATTACATCAACACTGTTCCAATAACTGTACCACTGTCAACATGGGCACAATTGATACGTAGGTACTGCATGCTCAAATAAAAGCTGTCAATGTAAATTGGTTGATTCAGAAGGAATAATAACTGACTATAAAGATATATACGGACGCCTCATCACAGACATTCAAACTTAGGAATGAAAAACTACTTAGTGAATTGAACTCTTTTCTCGAAACGCCTAAGATACTCACGCCTATTTTAGTTTCGTGGAACTTACTTTTAGATTAATCTAAATTATAAATATGAAATAATAATGAATGGATTCTATATATATCTTTGTAAACAAAAATCCATCCTTATGTTCTCGTACAAAAAGGAAAGAGGAGAGAGCTATAAGTCGGCTAAATTGCATGAGTGAGAGTGATACTATCGTCCATAGATGATGGTCTTTAGATGAGTCACTTGGCTGGTGACTTTAGTAACCATGCTGGAGGAAATATCGCTCATGAGACCACCCCAGTTGCATCTTACTACCAAATCTCAATTGGCATGCATTAAATATTTATCCCCACAATCACATTTTATACTTATTACCATCTGAAGAAAACGCTCTTATAATTTCTGTGGATATATTCCTGGAATTTGAGGCTCTTCTCACTCCAAGCATCCGTCTACAAATCAATCTAACTTTCAAGAGACTTCTCATTTTTTACCTAATTTTTTTAATCCAGGTAAATCTGATTTATTCTTTCCATACGCCGCGCAAACTAACTAAGTTTTTTCGCCATTTCTCCACTCTAAACTCTGAAAGGTAAACCGTAAAAAATTGTGTTCGTATGCACATTTTGGATCGATATACATCGAGTTGTAGAATTCCCAGTGTGTTTTATCTTTTCAAAATTTTACGACTTCGCAACTACTGTAGTTCCTGTTAACAAATTAACGCCGATTTCTAACAACTTATTTATTTTTAAAAATATTCTTAGCTGCAAGAAAATACTTAACTCTATCAATAGGTAAATTATAGTTAAAAATTTATTGAACTTACATCGGACGAACTGCTGCTAGATTCGGATTCCGAATCGCTTATCTGAATGCTTGTCTTGGTCTCGTTAGTGGGAATCTCCCACTGAGTTTGCCGGCTGCGATTGTGATAAAAATAGACCCTGTTGAGCTGATCCCTGGCGATGTGCCAATGAGGAGGCAGCTTGATGGTAACCACCAATGGGGGCAGGACCTCCCCATTCATGACAGGAGGCGCATGAGGGTCGTAAGGCACAGGCTGGTCCACACCGGGGATACAGAAACCGGCCACCATCGCTGCTGCAACGCCGTGCTGTTGCGCGACTGCGGGACTGAGAATGCCAGCTGCGTACGCCGCTGTAATGCAAATAGACGTACATTGTAGGGAACCTGTTGTACCTTGGACCCTACGTACCTCGGACCTAGTCTCAATTTTATGTTGCAGGTTTATCAGGAAACTATTTTTGGCAGTTCAAAGTCAGTTGTAGTTCTGAGATCTGCCTCTAGTCATTTGTAAATTATGTGTAAAGAATTCAAAACTTACCACGTTTTCTAACCATGCCAATAGTTGATTTATATATGTATTGGATAATATATGAAAACAAATACACACTTCTATTCGAAGTTTCATACCTCCTAAAATATGTAACTAAAAAGTTCCATATTATATCTTTGACCTAACATGCAACTCCTTAATACGAGTAACAAACTCGGACTTAGAAAAACATATTTATGAAAATATTTCACAAACATTGTATATTAAATGCAGAAATAAATTTTATGCGAATTGCACCGTACGAACGCGTAATCACTGCTTCGAAATAGAAAGAGGAAAGGAAGAGGTTCAGCTATCACGATGAAATACAATTTGGCAGATTTTCATGAATGGTTATTTAATTGGCAACATCCTCAAATTACTCTTTAGAATTTACAACTCCAAAACTTTCGTTATTATTCTTGTACTGTTTTATGCTATTATTAGCAATCCAAATGCTCGAAATTCAGCAATAGAATGATACAGCAAATTGGAAACCATTCCACCTAAAAATAGTGTTTAGGACGAAAACGGGATCAACAACCGTCTCATTAGTATTAGATGAAAGCATCGAACAAAGTAAAGAAATTTATGCAGCGTTTGGGATTAATATGCCAGCGCACAACTTAAAGTAATTTGTTCAAGACACACATGAGAATACTTAGGTAGTGCACTCGAAAGTTACAGGCAATTACACAAGTCTACTGCACAAAGGACATAATACATCGATGACTTACTTTCTGGCGTGAGAGGCACCCAGGTCGAGTTACTCGAGTCCCAATAGTACTGCCCAGAAGGGTCCACTATAGGTGACTGGTAAGGGTCCAGACCTATGCGGGCGCAGCGCTCGACATGGACGCTCCACATCCCTTCCTGCAGGCGCCGCTGCTCGTCTACTTGAGCCACCTGATGATCGCAGCAGAACACATGCGATACGTACAGAAAGAAAATAAAAATTCCCTAACTTTTACCATCAACACGAAACGAATTGTCTCCCGGAGAGTGCGCATTTTGTATATTCTACTAAGTGGTCAATTTGATTATTGGATTCAAAAAGTGGTCTATTTTTTCAAGTAAGTATAGTCACTGCTGCTTGTAGAATGGGGAATGACGGGAACACCAATTCTGTTGCGTAAACAATTTTTAGCCAGATTGATTTAATTTTAATTGAACTACAATTTATTAATCAGTACATTGATCGGTTCTTCAATGCTGAGACAAAATAGCCTTCTAACTTTACTAATCAAAGAATGACTCATTTACGGTCTTTTAGACTAAGATAAGGGACCAGTTTTGCTAGCGAGAGATAGACAACGGTTTTTTTTAGAGAAAGTCGCTAAATTGAGGCAGACGCTTTTTCGTGCCAACTAGCTCAACGAAGCGCGTTTCCTCCCATTCGCGGAGACATGCCGTACTAGTGAATACTTTACTCCGGCGCTTTTGTTTTTGGTTGTACCAACTGCGAGGTTTTTCACTACGCTCCCGATTCGGTCTCACATTCGAAAAACACTCATTGCCGTAGGCGGAAATACACTTCATTTACCTAATAAACAGCACTCTTACCACTTCAGGTTTAAGCAAAAAACAATCAATGATGAGCAAAACATGCTATAGAAAATCATTTGCAAGAATATTTCAGTACTTGACCAAAATCATGTATCAAATCCATCAATAACAGAATATATGTCAATATTTAGAGCATAAGACTGGCGTGTACCTATATCGCTTTCTTTTTACTACGACATGAATACCAACATAATTTATCACTCAGAAAGATCTTCAAATTGTGCTCCAAGAACACTAAAATGCACGATATGAGAGGAAAACAACGTAACAAAATGGACAACTTCAAACTCACTTTTTGCGCAAACTTCTCCCTGCGCTCTTCTTTGGAGAGCCCAGCGAACTCCTCGCTGTTCATCATGATGGAGATGGCATCGTTGTTCGGCCATGACGAGTTCTTGTCGTGGGAGTCCAGGATGTGCATCTTGCTCCGCCTGCTGTCATAAGAGCTCCGCCCGTACCTGCTGTAACGAAGCCGCGACACAAACCAATCAATGTACATTTTCGCATGCGACTGAAGGACTTTCACCATCACATCCTCCTTTTTAAATCCAACTACCTCAATCTAGAGTTATCTATTCTCATTTAAAAATATGGTTAGCCTAAATAGAATACTGTACATGACCTGGACAGGTAAAATGTTGTACCTTGAAACAGTTCGTATTTGATTTGTTGTGTTTAGTCCAAAGTCCAATGGAGCATATTTTGTTATGAAAACTTGTACATCTCATTCAGCACAAAATGAAATTTCAATGACAACTTATATCTCAGAAATAAAATATCTTGAACATCAAAAAACTTATCAGTACTCAAAGCGAAATTCATAGCACAAAAAAGAATGATCAAAGAACCTAATTACTGCCAGAAATCAAATGAAAACAGACTATTTGTTCAAATGCTCTATGGAAACTTCTGAGGTCCTAGAAATTTACCGTGCCTGTGACTGCTTCACGTATGAATGGTGAAAAAAAAAAGTACAATCTTTAAATTGGAAGGAAGTTCATCAACAGTTCTATACAACGACAATTTAGTTTAGGATTTTTAAAATCGTCTTCAATTTGCTGAGAGACTAACCAATTTACCAAAATTGGGAGAAAATTATAGACCTTTCATGCAGTCATTTTGTAACCCCCGGACATGGAACATTTTGAGTCGCTTCAGCATCCTTAATGCAGGACTGTTTTCTCATTCCATTCGCAAGCAATGTTACGTTTATATACCAATGACATAAATAGAATAATTCACATATCTCTTTGCTGAAAAGGGCCCGAGTACATTAGGTATTAAGCAAGCAAAAAAGTAAAAAACGTCCTTCACATGTCACGGCACAAAAGGTATAATACAACCAACAATAAAGTAATTTAACATCCACGAATTACAATACAATACTCCGTTAATCGTTAGTTACTGTCAAAGCACAGATTTGAGACCAACAAGAGAAAGTTACCTTTCTCTAGTCTCCCTCCTGCCTCGCTCTGTGTTGAGGTAGCGGCGGTAGCCAGCCTCTACCTCCCGCTCGTGCTCCTTCATGAGCTCCACTCGCTGTTTCTTGGGGATGCGGAATTCCTCCTTGAGTACCTGCCAGCGCTCCAGCAGCTTCAAGGCCAGCTCAACCATCTGAACAAAGTGATCGATGTTCCCAAATGAGGGCCGCAAGATTAGATATTAAGCTGCTGTCTGTCACTGCCTACGTGGCAGTTAGCAGGTTAATGCATTCACACGGTTTGTGTGATTGTCTTGCGAACCAAGCAGGACTCGCACAAGGGCAAAAAACTGGAACCAAATACAGGAACAACAAAGAAATAGGGGAACACGAATCCTAACACAAATCCGCATTGTTAGGCAACAACAATAGAGGCAGGTATACCGTGAAGATCAATTCACAAAATTGTGGAAGGTTCAAATGCTTCAATGTGAAGCGAATCTAACACCAAATGCAAAAGACTCATTCTAACTTAAGCGTTGAATTAACTGTGATTTCAGCTGATTACGATATTATCTAGAGAAATTTACCTCAGTCCAATGCTAAAGTAAGCTGGAGAGCGGTTACGAACAAAAAATACAACTATTAAAGCGAGCGATATAAGTAAATGCCCCTCAGAAGAATGAGTTTAGAACACACCGTTGGGCTGCAACTTCTAGGTCGAAGTGCAATCATCAAGACTGATTAAGTGTAGGAGGAAATTTACGAATAGTAGAATGACAGTATAGGGGCAAAAGAGATACTCAACCCATAACACAAGAAATATCAACATAAAATACAGCGTAAGGAATGTTCCCAGACGGAAATAGGCACACAGTACCCATATAGTGCATGAAGAGGACCTATTCTCCACCTACTAACTGTCTAACTCCCAAACAAACGCAATACTTCGAATTTAAATATAGGTACTCGACAGTGTAATTATACTATAAAGGTGCAGGTGCACACGGAGCAAATCCAAGCATACACTCGGTATGAGATAGTAGGAATAAATAAGGGACACTCTTCAGCAGTAGAACGGTGGTGAACTACAAATAAAACCTTCAGCTGCACATACCTCCAGTTGTAATTTTCTGAGCTGTGCATCTTCCTCTCCAGCGAGCTGACTGTTGTTGGAAGTGGCTTCAGTAGTGGGAGTCAGAGGAACTCCAGGGGACTTGCTCTTGACGGCAGAACTGTTAGAATCACTGCTGTTGTCGTCAGGGCTGAGCATCTGTTTGTTGTTTTCATCAGGGCTTCGCTTGTTGTTGTCATCAGAACTCTGCCTGCTGCTTTCATCTGTGCTCTGCTTGCTGTTATCGTCAGAACTTTGTTGGCTGCTGTCATCAGTTTCTTCAAAACCATCACCGTCACTGCAGTAATAAGCAGATGAAAGTAAGAATTTAAAATTTAATGAAAATATAATCACGAGTAGCAGTTACTGAGGTGTTCCAGGTCCGGTTACACCAGAACGCTTGACTTGTTTTACTTCAGAAAGCCTACATCCTCCATGAGAATTACCCGAGGCCGACTAGAGGGGCTATACATTTGAAAGATACTTCATTTTGGACTTTATCGATAATATCAAAGACGTCTGTACAGATTTAAGTTACGGAACAAACATTCCGTAGAAGAACGAGACTGTGAGAGAAAGGGTTCCTACCTACTAGGGCATTGGCAAGGTTGGTGAAGTGAGCATTTTATATACGATGCTTCTCCACATTTAGTAAAAGAAGACAAACATAACTAAGCTGTGATAACATTGTTCCTTCTGAACGCACTAGGAGCATTCAGCACACACCGATCATCAACTATGTCTTTGAACACCGCAAAGGAAAAAGCTTCTACGGTCAGGTGAATGAGCATGTCTTGTTTACCATTAGGAGTCAGCTCAGCTTGAGAGTAAACTCCTTTTAAGCGTTTTGTAGTACGTACTACATTTATCATAAGCTGAAGTGGCATGAATAATTATAGAAAAGTGGATGAAGAAGACGAAAAATGAGAGACAGAGAAAAAGGAAGCAGTAAAGTTGTAGTTAGCGACAAAACGATTTGAATATTTGCTGAAGTAAGGGAATCACTGACAAAAATAATGCAAACTATCAAATCATTTTACCGGCAATATCAAATCATTTTAGCCGGTTAAGCGCTTAGTTCCAAGTATCTCTTCTGAAGAAAATATTTGTACTAATCTTGAACAACGAAACGATTATTGATGACAAGCGAACTATCAAACCAGCAAATATTTACATCAGCCATCAGAGTCTAAAGAATTGGATAATACTAGGAACTCGTACGTACATTCACAAATTCTCGAGCCACAATAAAACGATCACACAATGATTCATACATATTTTCAAAGAAACATTCACAAAAGAACAAACTAAAATGCACCTGAAAATAGTGTATAATTTAAAATGAAACACTAGAGAGAATAATTTGCGATGACAGAACCAGAGCGTGACTATTGTGAGGAAGGTAGAACAGGAACATAGGACATGACGCACCTCGATTTCCTGACATC
>VOMN01003322.1:0-16549 GCA_014899125.1 Orchestia grillus
ATCGACTACTGTAGACATAACAGGCATTGCTACTGCCACATGCTAGTCGATATCATGGGAGTTCCAACAACTTGGACCGATTTTAAACGTGAACTAAATGTAATCATCTAAGGATTTCTTTCTTTTTCTTTCAAATTAAACAACGTCAGTCTTTAGCAATTTCAACAATGGAAAAATTAACAACCGAACAACGTCTTAAAGTAATCGCTGCTTATTACGGAAGTGGACATTCAAACTGAAATGCATTTCGTGCACTCCACAATTTATTTGGTCAATATCATCAACCAATAGAGAGTGCAATTGGGCAAATTGTTCGTTAATTTAAACAAACTGGGTTGGTGGCAGATGTGAGAACTCTACTGCAGGCTTGTTTACACCATGCAGCAGAAAACGTTCCTGCAGTTCGCGAGAATGTGGCCGAGGATCAAAACACCTCAATTCGTCATCACGCGCAGGAAGTGAACCTCTCCCCAAAGGCGTTATATCAAATTTTGACCAAAGATTTCTCTCTGGTCGCTTACAAAATTCAATTGACACAGGAAATGAAGTCTACTGACCATTTGAGGTGCCATACATTTGTCAATTGGATGAACGAGCAAAGACAAGCCGATGATTGTTCTCAAAACATTTTGTTTAGTGATGAAGTCTATTTTCATCTTGGTGGATTCGTTAATTAGTTAAATTGTCGCCTTCGAGCTTGTGAAAATCCAAAGGTGAGTGTTGAAAAGCCACTGCATTTACGAAAGGTTACTGTTAGCGCCACATTTATGCTAGTAAAATCATTGCGTGATATTTTTTCAAAAACGATGCCTGGAATTCTGTTACAGGCCACCGATACCGTACTATGATAATGAACTTTTTGTGGGCTGAAATAAATGCTACGGAGGTCGAAGATTTCTGGTTTCTTCATGTTGACGCCACATGCTACACGGCCAATGCAACAATGGCTTTAATGCAAGAGAAATTCCCCGGTCGCATCATCTCTCGAAACAGCGAAGTCGATTAGCCCCCACGTTCGTGCACCTTGACGCCTTTTGATTTTTCTCTATGGGGTCATCTAAAAAATAAGGCTTATGCTAACAAACCAACAACAATTCAATAGCTGAAAGATGCAATGACCAGGCGTATTGGTGAGATCGAGGAGCAACTATGCACAGATGTAATAAAAAATTTCGACCGTCGAGTGGAAGTGTGCCGTCGAGGTGTTGGCGGACACTTGGGCGGTATTTTTTCACCCATAAGTGTCATGACTCAAATAACAAAACCCAATGGTGAAATCAATGAATCTTGACCAATAATACTGCTTTATTTATTGCTAACCTCGATCCGTCTTGTAAAACACCCTTTATATCTGCTACACTGCGGGGAGTTAATTTTTATTCCCTATCAAAAAAAGAAAAAACCAAGGCTACAAAGAGTCGCTTTCAGCATATTTAACAATATGCTGACAAATAAATTTATTTAACACTAAAATTTTTCAGCATATTTAACTTTCCGCCCGAGTTTCACTAGGCGTTCAAAAAAGGGGGAGCCAGAGTTTAGTTTCTTATCATCGGTCAGTTGCTAATGCTAAACATTAGAAGGTCGATCATTAGTGACCATCTGTCCAATGACTGCTCTTTGCTCACGTTTTGATTGTCGCTTCGACACTGGATGCTTATCGTTAGCTTTTTTTGCCAATAAAAGCTAACCAGGCATCTGGTTAGCTGGCATCTTTTCTTGATACCTACCCGAGGAAATAAACAATTATTTGCTTCAGCTGACTGCACGGGTTGCAAAAACTAATGAGGAATGTATAAACAGGCTCCCCTGCATGACTCGCGTTCAATTTTCTTTGACGGTGGTGTTGGTAAATGTAAGATCGCTGTGAGAATTTTCACCTCGAATGAACTGCTTTTGCGGTGTTTAGGTGGGAAGTGTGATCCATCTCTCAACTCTGATAGTTCCAGTCGCTATCTTCTTAACAGGGATCATCTTCGTGTTCTATGAGCGTGGCAAAAGATATCCCTTTATCACTTTGCATCGAATCCCGGGTGAGACAGGACCTTTTTTTTTCGCAAATCTCAGCTAGCGAAAAAAGTCTTCCCTTAGCTGAGATTCAATGGCATCTCTCATGTGAACGATAGGATAATCAATCGGTCCAATTCCGATTACTATGCATGGGGTTGCTACACATTAGGAATGATTTGTTTTCAAGAATTGTGCATCACAAGAAAATTTAATGAACTTTAATGTGAGAGCATTTGAAGCCAAGAGGTGCAAAATAAAACCCATGAGAGTGGGAGAAAATGATGAAAATTCGATAACAAACGGGGTATATAAAAATACTATCTTGTGCTTGTAGTCGAACAATAAATGAGCTTTTATTTGAGAGTATTTTAAAGCTTGTATGAGCTATAGGTGAAAAATAAAACTCGAAGCAGTGGGAGAGAATGATGAAAATTCGACTTAAAACGGGGTTGAAAAAAATTATACTGTATACGTCGAGAATTGAATGACGTTTCATTTAAGACGAATTTGAGGTTTCTACCTGCATTATTGGAAAACTAAGAGTATGGTAAAAGATTTCCCTACATTTGGATCTTTTCCTGAGATTTCGAATGATGTGTAGGGCGGTCGGGAGCCTTGTATGTAGAAACGGCACTCCGGTGCCCTATCTACGTTGTCAATCTGTTGCTGTCCTTTCTGGTTCACTTACAAAAGGTTTGGTGCTCATCATGACGTCTTACTTCTTTCTTTCCGTAGCTTTCGATGAATCGTCTATCTGCAATGCTGTTGACCCACGAGAATGCAGTCCCCATAAACTTTGACATAATGTCAGAATAATGGTAAGCACTCAAACGAACTAAATTCTCTTCATTTCCTAAGACAATGGTTTCAAACCTGAGACCCCTGTCCATCATCAAGGGTACATGACACTAATTACTGCACTTCAAGCACAATAAAAGCACTAATTCTTATCGACACACTGATTGGCAATAAGGTCCCTAATGAAATTATCTAATTACTATCGTCCCCAGAATCGAGCGCTGCTCCGGTAACAGCAAGGAAACGTTCTATCTTCTTATTTGCTTCTTATAAAACGTTCCATTTGCTCCCTATAGATGAACATTTTTTCATCCCAAGTGATAGTCGCCCTAGTTCAAGCCGCTCAATGCGGAGAGCGGCTGTAGGTAGAGTCGTTTATGCTGGAATCGATCTAGCGCTCTACGCGGGGACAAGTGTACAATGGGAAAACTGATTCCTGAATTTCCTCGTACGGTGGACATCCAAATGATATTTTTTGAGAGCATCAACAAAATTAACCCTTCCTTATATTTGATATCAACACTTGCATGACTTGAAAAACAAAATTAGTTTTTTAATCATAATGCATCCGTCAGAAATTTACACACAACTTGAGGGGAGTCGGTCAAAAGACCATTCTAATATATTAAGTAGCAAAATTTTAAATTACTGTGCTGAAGGTTCCGTACTGGTGAACTACTGCATGCCCACGAAAAAATATTAGGAGGAAGGTGATGTTGAAGCGTGTCTAAGGAAACAGAATTCTGGGAAGGTACTAGTTACGTTACAAATGACAGTTACGTTGCAATCACTCTGACTTGGACGATCTTTGTATGCAATATAATTCTAACTCATTAATTTAAACAGATCCGAGCACATTTAATTGTAATGAACTTCATTTACGAAATAATATTTTCTACAACCATTGTTGATAATAACATCTTCAAGATGCATGAAATAATTACATATTTCAAATATTCTCCATCAAGACAGCAGTTTCAGGATCATCATGCAGGTTCAACACCGATCTGAAGATCATGCATACTGACTGGTTAGCGTTATACAAATCTCATTAGTGTTATATCTGAATTAGTAATTCCTCGACCTCTCATTCACAAATTTCTAAGTTTTTGCAGCGCACTAAAATGTGAAGAAAGAGTCACCATATCACCAGCAAAATCAATGCAGTTGATATTGTATACATAGCGCAGCTTATTAGCGCTACTGATGTGAGATCCATTGGCCAACCTTGAGAGCGCATCATAAATTGAGTTCACACCATGGCGTACGCTGTGGTTCACACAGACATTGAAAAGTGCAGAGTCAACATGCACTGCCTGACAACACCGAACGTTGGTGCTGCTACCTGCCTTTTTTCTTTGTTTCCTCCTCGAAAATTAATCACGGTCAGTTCTAACCTCGTTGTTTTACCGAGTCCTAACACAGTGATCATTTTTTGGAGGGAACTCATCAGTCCGTTCACACAACTCATTTCAACTCACCATCGTTAAATGTTATAACGGCTTCTTGATGGCGAGGCTTGCTGTGGGACACCTGTTCAGATATCCACTTCACATTCTTTCCTCTCTAGTAGTATCATTGTACATATCAGACTTGTAAATTTACACATAATTTTTTCATATATAAATTTTATCAATGAGGTAAGTAACTGTCCTCATTCATTTACAACTAAGTTTTCATATAAGCTATTCAAGCGTCAATCGACTGCCAACAATTAATTCCCTTTATTTCAAAAAAGCAGCCGCTCTAAAAAATACGTGTAAGTGGTGACACGTCTTTAATATTACTTGTAACACGTGATTAATCCTCAGCTTTGTACGCAACACATACATCCGCAGATGCCAAAGTGTTTCGTTTTATTTTCTTCAATTCGCTCAGTATTTTGGAATGAGGCGATCGTGGGAGCATGTGGAACATAAGCGGTCCCTGTTGCTTTCGCTAACGCTCGAGTTTGTGGACTTCACTTGGGACCCCAGTCAGCATTTGGGGACTTCACTCCGTATTTGGGGAATACATTTGGGGACTTCGCTTAACATTTGGGGACTCCACTCTGCATTTAGGGACTGCATTTGGGGATTTCACTCAACATTCGGGGACTCCACTCAGCACGATGGGACTACATTTGGAAACTTCACTTTACATTCGGGGACCCTACTCAACATTTGGGGACTACATTTGGGGACTTAACATTCGTAGTGAATTTGATTTTATCGCTTGCGAATATTTCTCTGCGATGCTTTAATATTTTTTTGTTTCAAAATTAATCATACGGTAGATTACTAAGTAAATTAATACGTTCCCGTGTTTTAGGATAAAAAGGAGGAACAAAGTCACGACAAATCCCATATTAAAAACAAACGTTTCGGATTATGAAAAATTCATCTATGGTGATCCGCAAAGCGAAACAAAAATTGAGAACAACAATGAGTGACTACTAAGTTGAAAAGTTATACAATTAAATTTGTTTCTAAAAGAAAACGAAAAAATAATATTCAGAAACCGTAACATACAATAAACAGTTTTACCGCTTAGTCACACTCGTTGCTGACCGTAGGGTCACTAGCAATATATATAGATTCTAAAATACGTAGGTCGGAATTGTTATAGGAAGAATCAATACTATTAAAATTCGTACTTTTAAAATGATTATCTTCATTCTTTCCATGATTCCTGATTGAAGAATTAGACTGTTTTGGCAGGTATTGATTCATCTATTCTATGGGATACACCTCTGTGCTGTGCACACATTACCAATAATTGGGGTGCAGTACTTTCAATAAAGTATATTAAAGACCACTCGTAGCGATCACACGTATATTTAAACTGATATTTCTATTATTTTTGAAATGAATGCACGGAAATTATTGAGGAAAATACTTTCAACACCGACAAGACTTTGCCTATCATTTTATTAGAAAAAGTTTCTGTATGAAAGACAATTGAAAATACTAACATGACCCCGGGACAATTTGATGTTCGGATTTTTTGACAACTTATTGTGCGAAAATTCTCGAAGTTCTGATGTGAAAAATTTTGTGAATGATTACTAGCGAAAAAATAATTTAAAAAAATTTAATTTCATTTTCCTCTTACCCGCGTTTTAGAATGAACAACCAAATTACTCACAGGAAAAAAACGCGGGTGCAAAACAGAAAATACTTTCTACTGCGAATAAGTTAGAAGAAGCAATGGAAAACAATAGTTTACTAACGTTGGGAGAGCTGCAATGTGTTGTGTAGAATAACTTCAATTCAAGTGCGTGCAAACATAACGTCATAAATTGGCTTGATGGGGGACTAATACCACTAAGAAATCTGTACACATCAGAAATAAGAGCGAACAAATAAATAAAACAGAAAGGACTCATTGCATGATCTGATATTTTCAAATTTGATTTGAAGATCCTTTTTTTATGGATCGATGAGACCAATTTTAATATGGACTGCTATCAAACCATCACGGAATATTTCCCCATGCATTGTTGGTTTGTTAATTGTTTTACCTTCAAGGAAAGCTGCAAGCTACGTTCTATTGCTGCCATAGCGTCATTGTTCACTTCAGCGGTTGTAAATTTTAGAACCAAAACGCAATCCTTGCAAAGAAGATGCTTCTCGGTTAGCCAAGAATTGGCGAAACCAAGAAGCAATGGAAGGTCAGAGTGAGTCGACACAAGGGTGTTTCCTACCGAGGTGGACAATTAATTACTACTCCAGTGCATAGTAAAATTTGGAATCATGCACTGGAATTAGACCATCCTATTCATGCTGAATATTTCAAAATAGTTTAACATTGCCAGGACTTGGATTTGCGGATACTGCAATTCATTTCAATTTTTAGTAATAATCCAAATTTGAACGCCCACCCAAGCTCTGCTGATTTGTTTATTTTGCAGCTAGGTGCCTTATTTTTATTATCTAATTCATCTCCAAGTCCTGTATCCACAATACAAAATTCTTGTACTTATGTCTATTTTAAAATTTGAATTTTAGATGTTTCTGCCTGAAGATGATTGTAAAAAAACGAATGCTTGAAAAGAACATGTTTGTATCTGCTCACTGGACTTATTTATCTTATTAAAATATTATAATGCACACGATGGCTATAATTATAATAGCGGGAATTTTCATGCTTGAATTTATAGGAGCCAGCAAGTATAATCTATCTATAAAATATCAGCGACGCTGCCACAGACTCCCTGCATTGCATCCTCTGGCATTGGAGGAGCGTGAATGTTGTGTGACGACCCCCGCTGTAACTTATCTCAGCAGCGCGAACACTGGACGTTTTGACGAACTCAGCTTTCAAATTTATAATTGAGGATAATCAGAAAATTATTTTTTAACCGAAAGGTTAGGCCAAAAAATAATTGTCTTGATTATTATTAATTAGAAAAAACATCAACTTGTTTTATTATTTATTACTAGATTCGTCGCGCAACTCGTCAAAAATGACGGATTTCCCTTACGAAGACGAACGTAAGCTACTTTTCCGTTGATGTGAAGAGCATTGAGTGGGATCCCAAAATTGTAAATAAGTTATTTTATATACAGGGTGTTTCACAACTGATGGGCTAAACTTTGACAGTGTGTATAAAAATCCCAAATAATCACTTTTTCAGGAATAAAAAAAGTCCGAAACGGCCTAGTTAACGAGATATTACTGCCTTGTTGGTCAATGCAGATCTGGTACCTACGACCAAGCGATTCGACAAATGAAATGACACGACATATGAAAAGTTTAATTTATGAAACTGCTGTGGAGACAGAGATAGATTTTACTGGAAGAATAGTGGACGCTGCAGGACTAATTGAGAGTAATCCCGGAGTTTTTTGATCGTGTACTGGAATCGCTTCGTCGTAGGTAAATAATGAGTTCATTTTTTGAACTGCTCCGAGATGCTGAAAAGTTTAGAAATGATCTGTTAGCATTATTTTATTATTATAAGTAGGCGAATAAAATATGCTTCGTTTGAATTAAACGCAATATACATATATGTAAAACAGGTGCCAAAAGGGGGAAACTATTAAAAACATTATAGTATATGAAATTTCTAGAAAATGATTATTTTTATAAAATAGAATTTGAATGTGCGATTTTATTAAATTTAAGTTAAATATCATATTTAATTATTGAATTAAATATCAAATGTCATTTTGATGTTGTTACATTTCGATACTGTCAACCGAGAAGGGCATCGGTTGAGACGGCGATCAAAACATTACACGGAGTCAGCGGAACACATCAGGGCACGTTGGTGGGCGACCAGTGTGTCGCCAGTGCTTGTAAACACAACCAAAGTTATCAAGAAGGCCACTAGAGACGCACATCGAAAGTGTGGTGCAAGATCCATCTGGAAGAAGTCGTTGTACTTTTTTTTTAGCCCAAGTCGATTGAAATGAAGGAGGCGGAGCTTTGGAGCATACAGCGAGCAAGGTTGGCTTTGATTGGTGTTCTCAAAGAGTGGGACGGACATTCTGCAGAGAGTCACGGAAAGAGTAGTGAAGGACCGTCGGGCTGACATCATGACATCCTCCCTCAGTCTCAGAGCCAGGGCCCCAGGGTTAGTGTCTCGCAGGCCCTCCGCTCAGGCGGTGAGGAGTGGGAGAGGTTCGCTCCGGCTCGGTAAAGCGACTCGCGAGGACGCTCCCAGAGTGTGTGGCAGTAAGAGCTGACATGCTGGAGGCTCGAAGTCCTGGCGAGTGGCGACCGTAAATTACTGCGAACCACTTAATAATCCACGAGAAATGGATCGACTTCTCTTCAGCCCGGCGAGGTGAGTTATATTTAGACCACTCAAAATATAACGAATATAACAGCAAAAATGGTGAAGATGTTGCTTTAAAATCATGAAATAACTCTACGTAGCAAAGTTTTCATTTTGGGTTAATATTTACTGGACGCAGGCGTACCTTACAGTCTTTACTTGAAGTATACGGTCGTTTGTGTAATATTGTATTGTTAGAAGGTGGATGCAATATTGTATTGTTAGAAGGCGAAATTGGTGTAGGATGGGAAAAATAAGTTACCTAATTGACTTGCAAACAGAAAATATAGTTTTAAAATAGACTAAATTACAAAGACAAGCATAAACACCAGATTCCGATAACAATAAACTCTTCACTTAGAATAATATGTGAATCAATGTGCGTTCGTAAATTCCTAAATCTTATGTGTAAGTGAATGTTAAAAATTTTGCAATTCTTTTAAAATTTGTGGTGGTTAGAGTTAAGTGCATGACTGCGTATATTTGTTTTGGAGGACACGCTAAAAGTCTTGCAGTTGAAAGAGAGGTCCCCTTGTGCCCTGCAACGCGCGTGTGCAGGTGCCGCTAGGTGCCGTGCAGGTGCCGCTAGGTGCCACACCAATCCCAATACGGGCACACACTACGCGGCTTCGAACACGCTCTGAGACGCGCGCCTTAGTACGGAATAATTACCAATGGTGAAATTGCGACGAAAATGAATTATAATTTTGCTTAGGGATAGAATGGTATTAATATTTTATTTTGATTTATCTGCTCAATTCCGACGTAATGAATAGCAATGAGCAGTAAAAAGGCTTAGGAACAGTAGCAAAAAGGATGACTAGTAAATTTGGATTTCGAAATTTTTATGTTGCATTCTCCAACTAATGACAACGAGAAGCCATTTATGGTGAAAATGTTCACGTAGAAGATCAAATTTGGCTTTAAATTTTTCCAGTTAATAGTTTGTGAGCTCGATCTATCAAACATTGAATGAGACTAATCTCATATACTCGAATGCAATAACCCGAGTACATTTCTTTTATTGTTTTTCTTGTCATTACGACAAGAAAATGTCAACTAAAATTGAGGAAACTTACCCACCCCGTGAGAGCTCCCTCAATTTGTTTATACAATTCATTATAAAATAAGAAAAAATTATGTTTAGCTCACTATTCCAAAAGTTTTTTAAATCTGTTTCTCAGAAATTTACGAAACAAAGAGGAATCTCTGACAGATCGTTTTCTAATGTAATGCCAATTGCCTTTGAAATATATATGCTTGCAAACGCCTTCATATGAAAACTTGCCGTAAGATATAACCACTATTGACTTTATATCGAATTTCGCTTGCAAGTTAAAAACAATCTATAGCAGTGCATTGAACAGTAGAAGGCCTTCAGAGTAAAATCAAGTACTTCAGAAGCTTTTATAGTTGCGAGTACTAAGAGTACTTAGGAAGAACATTATGATTGCATGTGTACCGCGAGACCACCATGCATGATGCCAGGTATGTGAGCTGGGGCCCCGAGTGTGCTGTAAAATTCTTTTCAAATCCTACAGTTGTAGTAGAGTTCATCAATGAGCGTGTTTACCTAATCCTCACATTCAGCAATGATTTTTAACAGATTGAAAATAGTGTCTTTTCATATGTTTCCGTTTATTTTTTCATACGTTTTTATACATTTTCAGTATTTTTCCGCTATTAAGTACAGAAGAATAAGGTTAAAATGACTGGTGCCCACTTTTTTGTTCCTAAGTTAAAACTATAATTTCCCATCCCTTGGAAACTGAACGAAATAAAATTGAACATTTATTTTACTGCTAAGTCTGTTGTCAGGGCAATGAATTTTCAAATTTATCATTCTTTATTAGGCCGGAAAGTAAGTAATGTCTTGGTAGTCCGCAATCTTTGTTGCCTTGCAAGTTTCTTAATTTGTTATTTTTCATTGAATGATCTCTTAACACCGCAAACACAACACTTTCAAGAATAAAAATCAGTGAGATGTGATAAATTTGATTGGCTTGACTCTCAAAATATGGATATCAATCATAAGCATGTAAGAAATTTTCAACCAGAAATATATCAGCAGGGAGTTAGCTCAACAATTTAATACGACTCACCACCAAATTTCAAGCCTTCGTGAACTACTGAAGAGATCGAAACTTAGACAATGGGTTCCCCATCGTTTGAATGATGCTCAACGAGACCAAGGAAGGTACCATCCAGGCCCACTTTTGGGGAGAATTTGACCGGAGACGAGAAATATGTTCTTCATTACAATACTTGACGCACGGGACAATGGTAAACCGAAACCAAAGTCAAAATTATGAAAATGATGAAAAATTGGAAAATGACCTCGATCTGTCTTTCCCTTCCAATCCCCGTGTTTTTTCAGTTGGCACCAAAAATCTGTCAAACATTGGAGAAAGTTCATTGGAAACAAGCGAAATTATTGCTAAGATTAAAAATACCATAATATTATTCTTTTAGATGAAAAAAATGTTTTAGAAAACTGTCATTGCTTGCTTTCGAACCTAATACTAATAATAAATATTTTACGTGTATAACAAAGAAGCAAATTCCCCAGGAATAAAGGGCATTTGCTAATATTTTTCATTAACAGTTAAGAAATTACACTGAATTTATTTTTTTGGAATGACGGAACAATAGTTATTTTAGGAATAATGGATATTTTCTATCGTTTATCAATGAAATAAGAAATAATACCTAGTTGCCAGGAACAAAATTGAATTCCATAGTATGATCTGTTTCCATTTGAACGTTGAATGAGAAAAGTTTATTAATAATTTCTTTTATTTGTAAGGTTCACACTTATAGGTGTATTGTCATGATCATACGACTATATACGTTAATATAGATCTTATTGGATGACTGAATTTGTTGCACTGTACGAGAGCTCGAGTTTAGAACATGTATCAGGTGACGAAATGTTTGCTTCAGTGCTATGTTTTCGGTTTCAACGTGCGCGAGGATATGATATGAATATTGATTGTGCCATATGTCGTGATGCATGTATGAAATTTTAATTTCGTTGACTGACTGCCCAGACTTTGGCAGAAGCCCAAAAATCGACCTCTTGGCCTTTTCATTCTTAGCGACAAAATTCCCCACCAAATCAGTTTTTTGCAATGGATGTTTCATTACCTTTGCAGGAAGCTGCGCCGAGTGCCGGCCATCACAACAGGAGGGAAGCCATCGGGCAACACAAGAGAGTGAGTTAGTGAACACAAACTTATGATGTGATGTGCCCGATGATTTAGTAAATAATAAATGCCTGTTATGAAATTTTTATTGAGGTCAAAATAGTTATGAAATATATCATATTCTGAGTTAGAGCAGGAAACTTACTAATTGTTTCTCTTTTTGGACAGGTGGAGGATACGTTCCTTACTACGAGTTCACTCGTTGGCAAGAATTGGATAGACAACACGGAAGATACGGCGATAATAATGGAAGAGATAAGATGGTGACATGATACAGCAACTCTGTGTGGGGAGGAAGTGAATTGTGTTCAAAATGCTACGTGTATCCGAAAGGCATTGCATCACTGCTCAATTAGACTGGGTTAACAATGGAAGCAATGTAAACGTGAGCTGATGCTCTAACACAACTCTAAATCGAACCGTCTGCCGTTCAACCGTCATAATTTTCATTGTACGAATCAGTTTTTCTACAGCATTCACGTAAAATCGTGCGAAGGTCTGTTAGCATTCAGTGCGCACTGGTAATTTTAATGCTTCTTCTGGTATGCAGAATTTTACTAGCAAAGTAAGGTGTAGTTTTGGTGACCGGATGTTAATGAAGTCTTTTGTGCGTTCTGTGTTTTGCGGCAGGGTCTGGGAACGTGTAGGAGATTTATATCATATTAATGGTTTAGAATTTTACTACCATTATTGCTCGTATATATTAGGAAGCGGAACCCCGGAGTATTAAAAGCCCTCAATGCAAGTTAATGATAGAAGGCGCCGGAGAATACTGCGGACCTCTCAAGACGCAGGAAAACTACCGTCAGTGAACAATGAACGGGGGCAGACTACCCACGTGAGTACCAAGTACGCTAAACTAATTTTTATCATCGTAGATATTGTGTAAACATCGTCTCTTCGTTAGATGCTAAACTATTATTTTACGCATTGGTGAATTTATTGAGGAGGGAGATACGAAAGATGCCTTTTGTGCGAGCAATGGTGTTGATAAGGGCACCTTGTTTGTAAATAATTCAACCACTTTGAACATTGAATGGATATATCTGCATCTATTTATCGTCGCAACCATTTCACAAGACCAAAAACCGAAACGCATTTTGTGAGAAGCGTTCTCTAGTCATATCGTAATGAAGTTTGCAAGTATAATTCGTGACGCATGTACGTGATACAGAACGTATTTTGCCAGCTTCCAGTGACCAATTCTTGCATTTTTATTGCCCGTGATTTTATTTCGAAGTGACGACTTCACATCAGTACCTTTAAGTTACCGTAACTGAAGTGTTCATCATCATAGTTTTTACGTGTGCATGCTAAGTCTTCTTTATGTAATTTTTGTGCATGTGCATTTTAGAAGTAACATATTCAGATTAATTCTATTGTACACACGCTGCACGAGCTGAAGTACAAATGAGTATGGAGGTTTACATGGCATGATTTCTGAAATATTAAATGTTTTTGATAAGGAATTAGGTATACAATCCGAGAGCGAGAAATAAGTTGATGACAAGCGAGTGGGGATTTGGAATATTATTATGACGTTTGGCTGCTGCGTTGATCAATATTTGTACGAAATTCAAATGATTTATATGAAACTGGATTACACCCATGATAATTAGGTATAGAATTATACAGTAAAATTGTTACTGATGTAAGCAGTAGCACAGAATTTTCTTTCTTGCCGAGCAAAAATTGTTACAGAAATTGAACGACTAACGGTACGCGTTCTAAAAAAAGTCAATAGGGACATATTCTGTCCCGCGAAGACGGAGACGAGACGACAAACTGGCACGATGACGTGGCCCGATGACGTGGCACGGTGACGTGGCACGGTGACGTGCAAGGTGACGTGCAAGGTGACGTGTTCGACAAAAGGGAGCGTTGTGACTCTTGAAGTTAACGATGTATTCCCAAACTAATCATTTAAAGCTTTGAAAAATAATAAAAACTATTTCTCCGTAGATTCATTGCACACTGTATGGATAAAATCAGGCATGTTACTTAAATGAACTTGTACGAAAGATTTAGCTATAGAAATAATAATAAAGCATATTAAATTTTAAATAATAGGAGCAGCAGTTAAAAATAGCCAACTGTTAGTTGAACTATTTTATAATAATAAATTCCTCCTAAGTAAATAAAAGTAATTATTATGCATCACCTACTTACTGCTACATGCCAGTTAGGATGTTTATCAAGCCGGCACACAAGAAAATCAAGCTTTGAATTTTGGAATTTATAATAATGCCTAATTATAAAAGTAATGAATCAGAACTAATGACTAATAGTTGTGGATGAAAGTAATTATAATAAGAGTTTATGAACACATCAAGCCTACTTTGGTCGTCAGTTAAATGCGAGTAGTACATATATTTAGATAGAACTACGCGTCAATGGTGACCTGAAGAGTAGACAAGAACCTCTGTCGGTAGAAAGGAGATGACGATGTAATTTTGATGCATATTGTGTTCAATATCTTAGGTTTTAGTAAGCAGCTTTCGGCTTAGTCAGTACGTGGAGTTGAATTTAGTCATAGTCCGTGGAGTTAAATTTAGTCATAGTCCGTGGAGTTAAATTTAGTCATAGTCCGTGGAGATAAATTTAGTCATAGTCCGTGGAGTTGGATTTAGTCATAGCACGTGGAGTTGGATTTAGTCACAGTACGTGGAGTTGGATTTAGTCACAGTACATGGAGTTGGATTTAGTCACAGTACATGGAGTCGGATTTAGTCATAGTACGTGGAGTTGGATTTAGTCACAGCACGAGGAGTTAAATTTAGTCACAGAACGTGGAGTTGGATTTAGTCATGGTATTTGGAGTTGGATTTAGTCATAGTACGTGGAGTTGGATTTAGTCATAGTACGTGGAGTTGGATTTAGTCATAGTACATGGAGTTGGATTTAGTCAGTGTACGCGGAGTTGGATTTAGTCAGTGTACGCGGAGTTGGATTTAGTCAGTGTACGCGGAGCTGGATTTAGTCAGTGTACGCGGAGCTGGATTTAGTCATAGTACGCGGAGTTGGATTTAGTCATAGTACGCGGAGTTACATTTAATCATAATACGTGGAGTTGGATTTAGTGGTAGTTTAATTTTTTTAACAATAGGAATCGAAATGAATTGGAAATAGTTTGTAAAATATACTCGACAGAATTAGAGTAGATTAGTTTCTTCAGGAAAGAGGGGGATGGTTATGTTGCAAATAAGAGTTTCCAGAAACGAAGTGGGGGCTCGATAAGTCACGGCAGCTCAATGAAGGGGGGGGGGAAGAATTGGAGGGATTCATTCCAGGGGAACCTCGTAGAATGAAGTAAAGTCTATTAGTCTATGTCTATGTTCAACAAACATGATCCATAAACACGAAACCAAATCAAAATGCGAGTGACTTTTAGAACAGAAATATGTTTTGTCCATAGAATTTTTAAAAGTATTTCTCCCTTTGAAGTATTCATCTAATTTTAAAGTTTTCTCAATTCTAATTTTATTTCCTGTCTTATACTTAATTAGGTCTAATAATGTACAGCTCGAATGTAAGCTTTCCATTCACTATTTAGAGAGAATCAAAAGCATTGGATTTTCAAACTATTGTTGACATTGAAGTATGTTAGGAAAAAATTCGCAAATTACAGTGTATGAATTTGTTTTGCCTGATTAGCTTCTTCACACTAAGATCTTCTCATG
Source organism: Orchestia grillus (assembly GCA_014899125.1). NCBI lineage: Eukaryota > Metazoa > Arthropoda > Malacostraca > Amphipoda > Talitridae > Orchestia > Orchestia grillus. Next base: position 15,459 of record VOMN01003322.1, read on the forward strand.
TAAATTTTTCAAGAAAATAATTATTTAAAAAATAATTTTTCGGTCAAACGTATCAGTGATTTTCGCCAAACAAAAGAACTTATTTTTTCACTTATAGGAATTACAAACTTCAAATTAATCTCGAATTAACGCTCATAAAATCCTTTATTGAGGGCAAAAAATGAAATGATTATATTTTTTACGGATGGGATATGAAATACCTTGTTTTTAGCGAGGAAAAGGACATAACAGGCCCTCGATGAGACCCTCGCTACAACCCATTTTTAGTCTAGTTTTCATCAGTCTTTTCCATTGTTACGGATTTCATTTTTTGCACATGACACCTTCGAATTTAGAATTACTCTTAATACTTTCAATTACATTAAAAAAAACTCATTAGGTTACCCGTTAAGAAAAAACAAATAAAATTCAGTTCTCTTCTGCAAGTACAGACGGGAGGCCTTCTTTTCGGTCAAGTTTTGAATCGAATGTTATTCAGTTTCTTGTGCTATGAGTCTGCATTGACCGCCAAGTCTGTGATGACTGCATTAACTTTGCCTCTGGCAATGTTGAGCCCACCAAAACGTACGTAGTGCGGGAAGGCGGGATGTATCGCCATAAACGGGTTGTAGTTCGAAAATTCGTAGTTGTGGCAGAAGACGTAAAAAATCACCTGAACCACCGAGGAGCAACTGCAAATCCTATTCATTTATCCGAGATAGGGGAGGACGCACCGATTTTCTGCATGCTTTGCGCTGCTCCAGTGCGGAGAGCATCGTGTCACAAAGACGTATGGTTAAGTGTAGGGTTGGCTAATTTGATACCTGTTGTATGCGACTTGCATCGAAGCTAACGTATTTTTTTCGTACTTCTATCAAGTCTCGCATACCACGGGAAGCAAGTAAAACAAGTAAAACAAAGTAGCTAAATACAGTGCAGATTCGCAAAAGGTACGAAATCGCAAAATCGCAGCAGTCCAGTCAGGGGAAATAATTTGGATCAAGGATTACTTAATATCCGGTGGCTGCGGATCAGGGTTGGAGTTCCGGTTCCCCGACATCAATCGCATCCAATTTAAACCCGTAAATCTGTTTCTGAGGTGTCTATCCTCA
>VOMN01003328.1:0-27948 GCA_014899125.1 Orchestia grillus
ACCACCACACCGCAGCCCTAAGGCGACGACCACCACACCGCAGCCCTAGCGCCAGAGGCCTAAAACAAGCACGGTGGCGTGCTGTTCTTACGACCTCCGTCGAAGATGGACCGGCAAGCATCGCACAACACTTGTTTACCAGAAGCTCATGGTTGAAGGCACATAAGATCCCAATGAAGCCCCAGCGATCAATTTCTGAAGCGCGCTCAATGGCGCGCGAGGACAAAGGAGGGCCGATCTTTCACGTGTATACCATCAACATTGTGGCTTTTGTCGGTGTGTCCCCTCTGGAAGCTTCCATTTTTTTAACTAAGTCAGTGACAACAGAAGTCCCTTAAAGGATTTCCTTTCTTTTCTTTTTCATGAAGAAAATTCAACGAGAAAAGGGGAAGCGTCAGAGGTAAGGTTTGAAAAATAAATTGACTTGAAGTACTTCAAAATTGTACCAGTCAAATTAAACCGGCAAAACGAGTTTGCTAGAATAAATCAGCTCATACGTTCCCCAAAAAACGTAGCGTCACGAGTAGATTCAAGGCGAAAATAACTAAAAATTTTGATAGGATGGACACGAGAAAATATTCATAATTGCAAGAAAATATACAAAAAGGAATTGCAAAAGCTTTAGCACAATTCAAAGCACTCAAAAGCATGCAATCTTTGGGGAACTAAATGAAAATACTGAGCAATGAAAATTACGCATTTGAAAATTTAAACAATGAACGGATTTTTATCCATAAATGGAGAAACAAGTACATAAAATTTGCCCGCGCAGTGCGAACGAGTTCCTCTCCACACAGCAGAGAGCTGCTCAGTTCCCCACACAGCAGAGAGCTGCTCAGTTCTCCACACAGCAGAGAGCTGCTCAGTTCTGCACACAGCAGAGAGCTGCTCAGTTCTCCACACAGCCGAGAGCTGCTCAGTTCTCCACACAGCAGAGAGCTGCTCTGACTGAATTATTTTCAGTCTAACTCTAACAAGTAAGAAAAATTTCTACGAAAGGGAGAGCACATAAAATCTCTACCAACATATAGATTAATTTGAGCCAAAGCAGGTCGATCTAAAATTGATGCATGGAAATCAATATGAAGTGCAGGTTTGACTTCAGTCAGAATATTCCACACATTCGGCACGCGCAGTCTGTTTTATTACCAGTTTTACTACCAAAGCATCGTACATGAGCGACAGCTGCATTTTTAAGCGTGCTGAGTCGCTCACATGTGAGCGACACGTTTATTTTCTTAAAGGCTTCTTCGTCCTCTAACCAAGTCAGGAATTGAGTCCAGTAGCGAATGCATTTACGTATAAAATGCGAGGCACGGTTCAGACAAAGCAAACAGAAGAGAGACGCGAGGGCGCAATCACGTTGTGGAAAAGTCTCTATTTCACAAGTGCACACAACTTGTACAGAAGTTGGCATGGCCATTAAAGTGTCACCAAGAGCCAAACAACAACACTGGCGTGTTGACCGAAGGCTTTCGTCCGCGGGTCGGAGACAACATCCTGCTCGAGGACGGTCCTCGAGCGCGATGGACCGATCTTCTGGCATGGCACTTCCCGGCACGGGAGATGGAGTTCAGTAAACCCTCCTAAATCCCAACTTGCTCTACGAAAATCAGTCCAGCTTCCTACGGAGACGAGGCTCGTCTCAGCCTTGTGGAAATGCATCGAAGTAAACAGAGGGTCAATGAGTTTGATTAAGGGGACCGTTCCGTGGAGCTTATAGCTTTGCTCAAATGTTTGGAAATGTTCTATTGATTGCAATATGTTCTTTGATACGTACTTTATACTAAATCGAAATGTGGAAATTGTACCTGAAAAAATGACTGCTATGGGCGATGAGATAAGAAAAAATACAATTTTGATGAGGTTAGTTACACACTGTTTACTTATAAATGATGTGTTGTCACATTAGCTGACTTCAACTAAGAATGGTTCTAACCACTTCCAGAGAAACTGGTGCGTTGCAAATGGGCACATGAATTAGGAGGGAGCTTACGCTCGTCTCAGACCAGCTCAGTCCACGATTCCGCTCCCATCATTTTCCATTAACTAATTTACACTGCAGCAGTCTCAGCCCTCAGTGTGCATCATTCTAAATTAATTTTATACTATATAAAAAACTCCTCGTACAGGTAATTGGCATAAAACATCATATAATACATTTTTATTTTTTTGTTTTATTGTAAAACTTAGAATTCTGACTTGGAAATGTTCTAGCTCCTCGAACTTCCACCCTACAATAATGAAGCATAGTCCCGTCGACAGAGAATTTTGACGCAAACTAAAACTGTTGAACAATTTTGCTCCATTTGAAAACTTGAAGTCATACAAGAAAATCGAAAAAATATGAAATTTTTGATGTAATGTTAAAACAATTCATTTTTTGTTTTTTTTAATTGGTCAACACCTTTTGTTCTCTGCATTGAAACATAAACAATAAGACCAGTCCCACGGTTGTAGGTTAGAAAATGATTGCCCAAACTTTTTAGAGATGGTATCAAAAAAAATTTCATGAGCAAATTAGTTTCTTTCATCAGGTTACACAAGTGTATCAAATTTGAAAACGGTCCGTTCCATAGAAAAGTTGTTTTGCAGGGCGATCTCCATAAAAATTCCCAGAGTAAGACCAGGACTGCGGAGTCGCGGAAGCTATAACGTATGATTCAGACTCGGTGTATCTAGGATTCCGACTTGATATCCGACTACGACTTCTAGCATCACGACTCTTTAATATTAAAAAATTTAGACACTGTGTCAACGAGAGCACACGGCTGGCAAAATTCATTCCAATATAAAATTCACCGTTGTCCCTTTACACACGAGTTGCGTTTTAAAACTATAAATTAATTCAAGGAGTGGCTATAACTAATAAAAACACATCCCAATAACAATAATTAGCACCAATGGCAAAGAGTACCAATACAACCCGAACTACATTCCGAAGCCTCTAGAAATGGCGCACATGTAGTTACTTATAAAACTATTCAACACCTGATAAATTACACATCTTCTGAACATGGATGAAAACTGAAGGATGATATCAGGTTTTGACTCAGTAATAAGTAGTGCCTACCGCGCCCTATACTTATATCACGGACTAAAGAAAGACTTACCGATGCAGTACTTAGCAGCTATTGCTTGGTTATGAAATATTTAGGCTTTGGTTATGAAAGTTACTGTTTAAAATTTATCTTAAATTTTCACGAATATACTACATGAGTAAAAATTCATTTGAATGTAAAATCAAGCTTATAACTAGATTAGAACTTGAATCTCTAAAAGTTACTTCTATTCTGCGTATTTAGGAATATAAATTAGTTCAAGCTATATATTACTAGATTGGAAATAAAAATGTATTGGTTTACTTGCAGAAACAAAGTACCTTCAGCGAGTTTCTCCTTCGTTGCACTTTGATTGGTCCAGATCAGCCATAGTGCTGATAACACACGTACTCCGTTATATTGGTACCAATAAAGCGAGACTGATGAACATTCAACATTGATTTGTTCATCTATTTGTTCGATATACTATAATAACGCGTCATGAAACACGCTTGAAAATTGGTGAGCCTTTAATCAATGAAATACCATTATCATCGACGTGAATTTCAAGACTCTAAAGTCTGACAAAAAATCCCGACTCGGACTCTGCAATCTTGTTATTTTAATTGAAAGTTAAATAAACGTATCGTTAGGACAGCAGAAGACGGTTCGCAGACACGCAAGGAGAGCCTGGCTTAGGCGACCTTGTAGCACGCGCGGTAAGATGAAACGTGTATTTCGCAGACACAAAAATCCAAATCCTAGTAGTTTCTAAAGAATTTATAACGCAGAACTTCCATAATAAACAAACATGCATTGGCACACGTCACTGAGCACTTGAAACATTATATTTCTTCCGATTACAAAATTATTGAAAAACCCATATAATACATGGTGAAAAAGTATCTGAACAAATTTTACAAGTTATAACATGTAATTTGTGCAAGTCTTTGCAACTAAATATACTAGAAACTTCTGCAAAACCTAAATGACGTATGATGTAGTGGAAATACCAGGACATTTTTAGGTTAATTTTACATCAGAAGCCTGTCTAGAAGCACTACAAGATACCGAAGTGAAGGGAGTTATCAGACGAGATAATTATTCCTGTACACTGGACAGAAATGAGCTATCAGAATATTTTGAAGACTCTAAGTGTCCATTTAATCACTGTCGGGACGACGGATATTTTAGAAGATTTGGTGCACACCCGGAAAATTTCAATTAATAGTTCACGAAACGTGAAACGTGAGACTGAAATTCATCCGTTTGTGGCATGAGATGAACTCCGAAAAGATCTTAGAGCGGCCGGAACACATGTCTGTACGAGAACAATTCGTAATGAACTTCAGCGACAAAAACTCAAATCGCGGTTTTTTCGTAAGGCCCCATTGCTTACCGTATGAACAGCCAAAGAGCTGTAATTGAAGGTACTGCAACTTAAAATAACAAATAAATTTATTTTAAGAGCCGGAATACTTTTTCAATACGTTTTTGGTTGAATTGTACATAAATTCTACATACGCAACAAATATTTCTCAGTTATGTTTGCAGGTGTTAATCGTATACTTTGTGTAGCCTTCATAGTTATATGTGTTCAATAATAGCTTTAAATAACAAATTTTCTTCGTGTTTGATTATATGATCCACCCGAGTGTTGTTATTGGAGATATGCCAAATAAGGGCAAGTGTATAACCTTGTCACAGATGTGAAATGCTGAAAGGTTATCCTGATGCCCGTGAAGGATTATGTTTAATGAAAACAGACAAAATGAATACTCGATATTTTTTGTACTTAATTTCCTGGAATAGATTGACGTAACAGAACTAGAATTTGAATTGTTTCCTAGAAAACAGAGTATTACATTAAAAGGTCAAAACCAACAACATGGTCAAACAAGAACTGCAGCCGCATCATAACAAAGAGAAGAAAAATGGAGAACTGACACACAATACTAAAGGACAAAAATGTAAGAACCATTTCCCGAATACTTCGACCTTTACTGAGAGAAAAAGTGGAGCAAAATGAACAAGACTGCAAACTAGTGAACTTATCACGGAACTTGTAACTGCAAGCATAGATAATTGTGGGGACATGGCGTAGGTGAAGGGTATGCTCTCATTGCTCTGTCCTTTATACTTGTGCAAGGAAACCGTACAGATAGCACAGGTCACCTCTGAGGTATGCTAGCGCCCCTCACGAGGCAATTAGCGCTACTGGCGCACGTTCTCAGCCATTTTACTCAATTCAGAGAAGCAATCGCACTCTGCAATCTTGTTCAGCGTTCACATGTCCAAGGAATCCAAACAAAATCGAGACAAAACATTCAAAAACAACCAGCGAAGAAGTCTTAAACTGGACTTCGTGATAAATCCTAAAGTTTAGATAACACAACAAATATGAGAAGTTCATAGGTCGAGGTACACGCAACAAGGAAATAAGACGTGAGCAAACTTCGAAGGGTGACCAAATTTTCCCTTTCCCCCCGGCAGATGATCGGTGCGGAGGACAGCGAATTCAGTTCCCACGAGTGCAAATGGTGGCAGTAAAGCGATTCAATTCACCAATAGTATCTACTGGTTACAAGCCCATCAGATGTTTGGGATAATTTGTGCCACATTTCTGGCTCGATTTACCAGTTCATCTTCGTGAATTAGAGAGAAGTTTATCACAAATTCCAAAGTTACTATCTAGAATCTTCAATGAAATTCTCGCCAAATAAATCTTTCATGAATTACAGCGCTCTACCGTAATTCATTGTAATGTGATTACCACTGGCTCAATTGCACACCTTTATCGAGTGATGAAGAAGCATCAGGTACTTCATTGCCAGACTTCATTGAACACTTGAATGAAATTACGCAGGAGCTACAAAGACGTTTGAACAGCGCCAGTCCGAGCGCCTGAATACAATGGAGAATTGAAGCAGACGCTAAGAGTTTTAACATAAAGCTCGTTAACGCTTCGAATTGCAGATCCGTGGAGCTAGGGAAGCCCCGAGGAAAATGAAGTGAAGCCCTCACTGCACACCTGAGCCCAGCACTCCTGCAGCGCGAGTCTCCAAGTGTCTTGTAACGTAATATGTTAAAACGTCACCAGGATTTATCAATTTATTTACACAGTTGATGTTCGCAACCATCTACCTTACAAGATGGACCCTGGGCGTTCCTCTATCAAAAATGGAAGTAACCTTCAGAAACGCATTCTGCTTTAGATTACAAAAACTTGGGAAACAAACAAAAAAACAGAGGATAAATTAAAATTGCCTCACGAGCGGGATTTTGGTTGTCTCTTATATTTACTACATTAAAAAGTATACATACGCCGTGGTAAAAGTATACGAAAGAAATAGATACGCCAACAGCCCTTGAACCAATCCATTACCACAATTGATTCCCTCAAACCATTACAATAGACAGTTTTGATCACAGCTACGTATGAGCCCGAATAAGTTCCGTGACTTTTATGACGTCCTTTCGTTCTGAACCTTCACGGAGGCAATTTACATCACCACAGATTAACTAATGACCGCGTTTAATACGACTGTCTTGTTATAGTGTCTCACCCGTGATATGCGTTTGAGTAACACACATGCATGCCATAGAACAGATTTCAAAAAGATATTAACCCTGGAATAATTAACTGACTTTTTAAGTGAACAAAATATCAGAACAGCAGTTCACATTTTGTGCACATGAATACACACTCGCCTTTGAACGAAACTATGAGAAGTTAAGACTACACTGCATCATTTCCAGTGTCCTTAATTCGGGACAGTGGTCCTTATAAGGCTCATTGAAACAATTTAAAGTAAATAAATATATTAGAAAAAATGCGTACCTAATTAATTTCACTATATATTAATACACAGTCGTTGCTTAATTGGTTGGTTGGTCTGTCACGTGCTTGAGGAATTAGACAGGAGAAAATTCAAATTCCCGGGTCCGCATTCTTAAACTAATTAGCGAGCCTCAATTAAAACATATGACACTCAGGCTCCATAATGAGGAGGCTAATTTTGGAAGAACTTTTTCTGTTTCTTCCGAGTTGAAACTTATTTTTCACAAGCTTCCGAGTAGTTAAAGGAATGACTACTCGTCATCAAAGGAATGAAATTCAAAGGAAAGGGACCAATAAACGAGAGAGCAGTATCCTTCATTTTGCCACCAAAATTCGATTAATCGAAACATTCAATTCCCAGAGGCCTATCTTAGCATTCTTCAATAATTTAGAAGATGATTATGTCGAACATTTTCTCCGTGTGTAAATAGGATACGGTGCTGGTGTTCATAGGTCCCGCGTTTGTAAATGTCATTCCCCTGATGACGAGCAATGTTTAACGTCCTGAAAGCTTGGGACAAATAAATTTCAACTCAGACTTCGAAAATAGCCCTCTTCATAATAGCGAGGCTGTCAGATAAGGCAGTCCGTATCGGTGATGGCAAAAACATTTTAGGTCAGATTTACCGTAAATAAGAGGATATCATAAGAAATCAACATGTGTGGCCCCATTTTTGGCGAGCACGTCCACTAGGTAAAAAATACGACGGACACACACGAAACAAAGCGAATGCAAACAAGGAAGACATCAAAAGAAGCCGTAGTCCACATCAGCACGCGGCGCCGAGTACCACGCGGGTGCCGTCCGCCGTCACTTGAGCGAGCGGCCATCTACCATTAAAGTTTTTCGCCGCCCTGCCGATAATCAACTATCCGGCTGCGATTTCTGTGCTTGGGCGGCCAAAATTACAGATAACTATAGATGCCTATTACGTAGCAGTCATGTCAGGTCCCGTTGTGAGGCATGGCACGAACCGAGGGAAACGCGCTGGAACTTGCCGAGTGATGAATTTTACCTTGGAGAATTTAGTACAACCAAATATAATGATGCAAATGCTAATGAAAACAAAAATAAGTAAAAAATTTCATAGAATTTCATAAAACATATCAACTTTAAATAGGATTGTTTTATGTACCTGTGGTACTCGGCAACGCAAAAAAATAAACTGAACCAAAAATTCAAAAAATTGAAAGCTTGAAATGAAAATGTTTTTGTCTGCTCACAGGCCTTATTTTTCTTGAAAAAATTGTGATACTCGAATCTAATACAACATCTACCAATCCCACCATAAACTTATACACAGTTGTTGCTTGTTTGGTCCGTCTTTCTGTGACGCTCTTAATTAAGGATTTAGATAGGAGAAAATTCCCGAGTCCGTCCATTCTAGACTAATAGCGAGACCGTCAGATAAGACAGTCCGTATCACTGATACTGAAAATAAAAACCGATAAAAGTGGGACTGATAGAGTTACCATAAATAATTGATCTTTTTGAAAATTAAACATCATTTGCCCCGCCATTTTTGGACGCACCGACTAGTCTATTTTATAAATCCGAGTTCAACTGATCTTGGGTTAGTCGATCTCATAGATACACACATGATATTCGTGTTTCAAATCATGTATGCATTTTCAGTATATATGTATTCTAATACGAACCTCTACCTCAGAGAATGACACCAGAAAGTGGAAAGCACACGAAATGATATTTTTTCTGAATTAAAACTCTAACTCCACAAACAAAGAATGGACAGTGGTCAACTAAGAAGGAAGAGCAGAAACTAAACTAGGTATTAATGACTAGAAAACTGGTGCTGCATAATGCTAATGAAATAAAGTACGAATTAATGACTAGAAAACTGGTGCTGCATAAAGCTAATGAAAAGTAATGTTCAGAATAAAAATGACAGGCATCAAAGAAAATAATGAGAAGCGGACTAGCGCGGAACGAGCACAAAAAAAGCTCGGCAGAGATTCCGAACATCAATTAGTAAAGGACGAAAAATAACTATTCCAGAATAATAATAAGCGAAAATAAAAATAATTACTACCGTGAGTTATAATTCAAAATTTAAATTATGATACACACGCTACCAGAAATACATTTTTTCTTTCGCAACACAAACACGCAATCAATTAGGCCGATGTAATATTACGAGGTAATTTCTACAACTGATACATCAAATTTCGATAACTTAACCGTTTAAATATTTGCACCCGTTTAAGCTTTAATGACCGTAAAAGCAATAAATGATACACTATGCAGAAATGAGAAGCTCAAATGTGTTGGGCCTCATGGAGCCACGACGCAACACAGAAGCGGAACTGCCGGCCCCTGAAGCCTGCACATCTTGGAGCGGCTGATAATAGCGTTCAACTTTTACCGAGGGAGTCTAGCCACCAGGCTGAGGTGTGCAAAGCCCAGGGCACCACGAGGCTCTCCTAACACAATTCCATAACGTCATTACCAGGCCGATAGCTCGCAAACTCTGCAACGAAGAGACTAACTTAGTGATCGAAGAGGGTGAGCATCCGACACACCATCTCCCCCGCTTCCAGCGACACCTAAGCCCAAGCCCTGTGACAGAAGCCGAGCCATAGAAGCCCGATTCCAAACAGGTTAGCCAGCAAGCCTAGTGCCGGAGCCTCTACAAAAGCCAAGGATACTACGCTTAAAATAGGTTAGTGAAGATACTGTTCGCAGCACGCAGGGAGCCAAGGGACTTCACATTCTAACGGGTTAGCAAGGTGAGAACGCGGTTAGAGCGTCCATACACCAGTCATCTGAGGCTATTGCTGAAAGTGACTGGAGACAATAGCAAGGGTTAGAAGCCCTTGACTACAAGAGGCACAGTATATCAATGATGACGACCACCGTGTATGCTAAATAAACGAACATATGACAAGCCAATATTTTGTCAATAACGGAAGGAACAAACTAGAAAAATTATTCCTCAGCGGTCATGCCTAGTTGAAATTTACTGATGACGATCGAATGCCATCAAAATGATATACAGAGCAAAATGAACTTGACATTCGAATAATAATTAAATGACACGGAATTTTCCCACGTACCAGGAGCGCAGTTTTACACAGGAGGAGCGTATCGCTCTAAGGGCAGGCTCCTCTTGTCTCTAAACTGCCAAGTCCCGCAGTCACGCACGCCACGAGCAATATAGTGCAGCGATAACCTTATTGCTCGCGATACTTTAGTTTAGCTAGTGCAGCGATAACCATGTTACTCGCGGTACATTAGTTTAGCCGAAATAATCGCACTCCCAAAGCATCTGATTTCGTTAGCAAAATAAGCCCTTTTTGAAAACTAAAGTCTGTTTCTTACGCCGATTCTTCAACAAACACAAGGGAAAGTAATGAATTTTCTTTTCAACAGTCGCAAATTCTGATCTAATGTTTCGACACCATTCAACACAAACCTCGCTACTGGAAAGTTACATTCTTGCGAAAGTTGAATTAGTTTTTCTGTCGGTTAAAAAATATTAATTGCATTTTTCTCCGCACTAAAAATAACTCCAGAACACGGTATCAGGATCACAGCAATTAGCTTCCTCCTATTTATATAGTGAACACTGATGTGTTCCACTGTTCACCACAAATAAAAATTTCCTCAGAATATGGAATCAAACACCTCACAATACTCACGTGTCCGGAAGGGAACAATTCAAGACCAGACAGTGGGTTGGTAACCCACTAACGCAGCGCCACCAAACATAGGCACGACGGAAATGTATGGTAATATATTGTAATATTACCTAGGGTGCAAATAAACTTTTCGCAAATGCAGCAAAAACGTGCCCGTGATCTACACAGGCAACATGTTTTGCAATAATTTAGCGGCCCGTCAGCGGGAGAAAAAGTCAGCTACCACTGAGCTAAAGCCAGATTTATGTTTTCCTCGCAGAGCAGAAATTTATAATTCCAGCACAGCAAATTCCAGGCAGGACGACGTCGGGCGATGAATGACCGCGCCGCTGCAGCTACGAGGGAGCGCAGAGCGCTGGGCTCAGCAAAAAGTAATTCCAATTGTGAATTTGACCGATTGTTTAAATGCATACTCTAATTTAAACATCTAGGCAAGCACGAGTTTTGATTAACGTTGGAATTTAATTTCTCATAGCTCTCCGTTAGTTTATTTACACTCACAAACATACATTCTACAAGAGAATGAAAGACGCAATTACAAGACGTAAGCGTAGGCGGCTAAAGCCGAACTACAATTACGTGTTCAGATTTCCATTTAACTGCAATCAAGGACTGGAGGAGGAGATTGGATTCCGAGAGCGCGTCCTCATCTGTGTACGTGGGTTAACTCCCCCTCTTCTTGATACTCCTTGCTACTTACAGCGGAGTCAACAATGCTTCCTTTTAGAGGAATTTTCTTATTCTTTTGTTTGAATTGCGCGAACCGATCTAAACGAATATAAGTCGGCTATGAGGAGCATTTCCGGATCAAAAATTCTCCTCTACACCCACTGATGGCGATCTTTCAAAATGAGTGCAATCGTTGCAGAGACTCTTCGTAACCAAGTCACGTGTGGGATCAGCAGAGTATCTAAATACAATTGCACACTGCATGGCTGAGCCGCTAACGTGATTCCAGGTTGGTGAGGGGCAGTCCATGTCAGAGGCTTGACTTCGGGTTCTCGAGGCGGAAATTCGTGCTGTGGACGGGCGCGGATTGGTACGCATCGTCCAGCCAAATGACGGCCACTGGTCCGTGGTTTTCAAATTGAATTTCGCACTACTCTTCTCTCTTTTAGTTCTTTACTTCCAATACGACGAAAAAAAATTACAATGAACTTTATCAGCTATTCGTGCAGAACGTCCGTCTTTTCGAAGCAACTTCGAGCCATCCTGAATCTTAACGGCCTTTATTTGCCGTCACTTCTTTGAATGCGTTTCTATGCAAAATTTTTGATAGAAAATATTTTGAAGCCAATGAATTGATATCGAAAGACGTCATTTCGATGCAAGCAACAATAAAAATATGAATGATCAATAGCACGCAACTTTGAACAACGGACGCCGTGTTACACTTCAAAAGGCATGTTTCAATTCAATGGAAGAAGATACAATGAAAACTGTTCCATACTTCACTAACGAGAAACATGACTCAGACTTGATAGGGCCTGATAACGATAAATTTGAAAATCCATTCCAATTCTTTTAAACAAAAAAATGAAATTAAGCATTTTTAATTTCTACGGTATTTGAATCAAATTAACGATCAGTGTGACAAATTTGATGCTGTCTGAGATTCGTTATTTCCTTTTATAATTTGATCAAAGACAAGATGTATTTTAAAACGTTGGTTTGGTGGAGACGGTCCTACCAAACGAATATAACGGGTGCGAATTTTTATACTATTTTTAAGGTGCTATTTTAGTGCTATTTTCAAGGATAACACTCCATAGTTTTCATACTGTAGATGCTGAATGTTGCTCGAAAAACGAGCTTTATGGCTAATTTAACACCCTTTAACGATAGCTTATAACCAAAAACTCAAATAGAGGCATAAGGATCTGAAAACGTATAAAGATTCAATACAGAAACAGATCTACACGTGCACGAATCCATAAGAACAGTAACCATCATAGCAACACAAGAAAAAACACAAAATAGAACGGCCATTCACGCGGCCGTCACTCCCAGTCAAATTTCACCCAAGCCCGAGCTGGCGCTGTCATGTTGCCTCTCGCGGCGTGAAGCACAGCGCCGATGAAGTCAAGGACTGCCAGCCCGAGGGAAATTAACGCTTCAAATTACCACCACCGACCCACGCACTCCCCCAAAAGAATGAACAAAAACCGGAATAAATGAGCCTCCACACTTCATGGCAATCAGCCGCTCAAAGAAAATGGAGAGGAAAACCTGAAGTTTTACTTCAAAATTCAATCCAGCCGTGCTTCGCAACCCGTACTTCCAGGTCGCCTTGAATGAATTCATCGGAGTATTGCGCGCAAAAGTCTAGTGCCCACTGCATACATCCTCGATAAAATCTATTAGGATTATATTCATTAGAATTATATCGTTAATCTTTAGCGAGCGTAGAAATTTCACAACACTCTAACACACTTGGGGTTACAGGATCCCATAATCCTACAGGAACACTGTTAAGAATAATAGACATTAAAAATAAGAGTCCAGCCTTAAACTACAATTGTTCCGTTCAAAACTAGGATGAACATGCACCTAAGACATGAGCGACTGCTCACACAATATTTCGTTCACTTTGAAAACAACTTTGTTGATTTAAGGTTAAGCTTTCGTTCACTTTAAGGCAAAGTGTAACTGATCAGTACAGCCGCCGGGACCACGTCGTCAGGGGGAACTTAGGGCAGGCGAACATCCAAGCTCGCGCCAACGAAGTTCTCTTTAGCCCGAGATCCTAGAACCATTGAACTTTAAACTTGAGTACAAAGGTTTCAGGCAGCACAGGAAGATCCTATTGAACTCTGGCTACAAAACCGGCTAGAATCATGTTCCTCCATTACACGCCCTGGCTTCTGCACCGGCCAAGTTAGGCCTCCAGACGAGCGTCTCTAGTACAGGCATCTATCTAGTCTCTAGCCTTAGCCTTTCCCAAGTTTACCGATTTGCAACAAATGAAATTACATTCAAATCAAATGAAAATCAATTTGTACAAAGCTAGGTTCTATATATTCCTAAAAGTCCTGGTGGCAAATTCATTTTCACCTTCTACAAATTGATTTGAATTGATGCAAATTGAATTCCATTCTGGGCAAATAAACTTGGAAAAGGCAGCATTGTGATACATGCAAGCTACCGAGGAAGTTTTTCAGGAGACTCTAGATGTGAAGACCTATCTTCGACCGCCATGTTCGACCACTGGTCTTCATTTCAGACCTCATTCTTCAGTTCCCAATCACGTTTGCTATCCTGTCAAGCCTCTTCACATTTCTGAACTACACAGAAAACGCGCCAAGTCACAACACTCCAAAAACAAATTTAGATTCCTGCGGTACGCTAACAACAATACTGATGAGCACTAAATTAAAACTGAAGTCAAATTAGGCGAACACTCATATTCAGTACGGACAACTATTAACTTCCTTCAAAATCAAGGGAAGCATAGCTTTGAAAATTGTCGTGAAACCCTCACCAGCGGCCCGCTACACAGATAGATCGCGCGTATATGAATTATCTGGTATAACCACACCGGGACGCCACCCAACCACACCGGGACCCCACCCAACCACACCGGGACCCCACCCAACCACACCGGGGCCCCACACAACCACACCGGGACCCCACACAACCACACCGGGATGCCACACAACCACACCGGGATGCCACACAACCACACCGGGTTGCCACACAACCACATCGGGACCCCACACAACCACACCTGGACGCCATAAAGCTTTGCATTAGAGGGCCCACAAACAAAGAGCCTCATAACGGCTTTATCAGCTCTTCTGTCAACAGCAATGACACGTGATAAGGAAATCCCTTCCAAATTAACTTTTGCGAGAGCAAAATATATCAGCGGATCCTTTTCAGAGCGCCGTCAGAGAAAAAGAAACGCGTTCGAAAGAACTTCCACGACCCCAAACTCCTCGGTGCACCAATGCCTGCATCTCGAGAAGAAGCGGATGATTATTATTTCTTGATGAAGGAATGTTGTCCACGACACGAATTCTTCAATAAACACGAAACGAAACTAGATAATCAATTATTTTAAATAAATAACCAAGTCCATGCACTAACGAAGCACCCAAATGAATACATCGCGAAATAAACACAAAATGAAATTTTCAGGAAGGATGTTTCGATGAAAAATACTTCCAATCGAAACACGTCTTGACCCTCCTACATATGAAATTAATCACTTCGTGTGAACCGATTACATAGCTACGCTTGTATGGTCGAACTGCTGTCCATATTGATCAACTCACAGATAATAATCTATAATCACAGATTATAATGATCATTCAGTACGTTCTCCTGAGCTCTTACTCATGTAGTGGGTAACGCGTGCTGCAGCAGTGAGCAGAATACCGAGTTCTGAGGCGTTCTCTTTCTAAGTTCCCGTCTTCTTCCTTGCCACAAAAAAGAGCGAGATGAGCACTATGGGGCTCGATCTTCATTTCTTCTGAACGTCTCAGTTGGCACAAATCTTACGTTAGGACTGGTAGGTAAATTTAGCATAAGTATGTGAAAGAGATGAAGTGAGAAGAAACAACGTAACCGAAGACCCTCGAGCAAAATGCCGGCTGCACGACACGAGTCCAAGGGAGAACGGGCAACGAACCAGGACTAGCTTCGCAGACGCAGTAACACGAACCTGAGTAATTATTGCGCCAGTGATGGGTGAATGCTGCGAGGCTATGACCAGCGCTAAAGACGGCGATGTTCTAAAGATCACGAGAAGAATCAGGACTACATCTCAAACTGATTAGTTTTCGACCAACGAGGGTTCATTATGGTTAAAGTAAAATAACCATATCAGGCGCCTTTACGTTGCTACTAAGAAAATAACTCTTTTGAAGTCATAATATACATGGCGTTTACAGCAAGTGCCCACTTCAGAGATAATAGGCACAATCAGGTGAAACTATGTTCAGATTTTAAAAATCCACGCTTTACGTTATTTGTTATTCTTTGACACCACACCGCATCCATTCATGACGCATTTCAAAACGCCTTATCAACGTCATCAAAGCAATAAAGAGTAAAAAAGGGATACGATTTGCCATCAGGGACACAGCCAGCAGCCTGTTCCAGAATTTGTAGGGAACCAATGAAGTCGTTGGGAACAATGGAGCAATACTTGCTATTCACAACAGACGACCTCAAACAATAGCAAGTGCCGAGCTTGCTGTAGAATTCGCTGACAATCGCGCCCTCAACGAAATAAACGAGATTCTCTGACTCGCATCTCCGTCACTACTGCACCCTTCTACACTATGTAAACCCAGAAATAGAACGCTTTTGCCACACGTTCATTGTCGGCGATTGGGACACTCGAATCTCAATACGAAATCAATAAATCTTGAGCTGGGTATGCTTGAGGTCATTCGTCACTGAAGCCCCAATACGCACAAATCTAAGTGCGTACACGCACAAATCAAAGTGCGTACACGCACAACGCCGCAGGAAATTTGGACGCCGATATTTGAACTTAATCCTGAGTTCTCTGCATAAAGATCCTATCAACTGTACATAAGAGAACATAATTTTATTAGGACATTATCGTAAGAAAATCTTACCGAACATGACATAGGTCATTCGCGAAAGTATCTTAATACTGTGATACTAAAACGATCGAAGACAGTGACGAAATGAAACACATTAAAGGCGAAGCGTTCAAAAAAAACTTAAGCGTAAGGAATAAGACTTCACAAACACGTGAATTTCAGACAATTTAAATACACAATTAATTTACATACATAGATACAAATACAAAAGCGATAGCGCAAATAAGCATTTCAAAACTGATAAAGAAGAATTCCTGCAATGTATAATGAATGAAAAGGTAAGACAAGAGGAGCCGAATAAAAATATCACAGCTAAAAAGAAAAAAGCTGGAATGAGAGATACACCATATGAAAGAAAATTTCTTCAGGACGAAGATTTATAAAAATGCAAAAAAAAAACACAAAGTGGATTGACCTTAAAAAATTCATGGTCGAAGAACAGCTGGCGGATAAGAATTCATCTGATTGTCAAGACAGGGGCTACAATTTATAATAAAAAACGATTCTAAAATTTCAAGATCAACGACGTTGGATGCACACCTAATTATTGCAAGCTGACTAGATTCGAGTACCATTTCCGACTAGACTTTGTATGGTCCCGCACAGCAGAGTATGGTGGATTGGTTAAGCGAGAACCCTCTCTAAAGCTTACCCGTGCGTGCTCAGCCACTTTTGATCTAGAGTACGTGTGGTCATGCCCACGTAGCCCGATGCACAACGTGCACAACTGTGCTTGTATATCAAAGGGGATTGCACATCGTGAAACAGCTTGTCTTTATAGTTGTAAAAAGACTGGATATCAAATTTGTATACCAGCACTATGTGAAATTTAATATCAGAATTACCTATTGCAAGTATTTTCGATAAATCTGTCCGAAATTTTTCAGAATATGGGCCGAAGTAGGGAACAGCAACGTATAAGCCTACTACATCGGAAGTTGCAAAACATGGAGCACTGGAAAAAAAAATTTGTCCAAAAACTTACGCACTTGATTTTCAAACATAGATGAGCAGTGGCATGTAGGACTGCCCGGACTGCAGTATAGATGGCTTCCCATGCAACTATTTTCGACGAATTTTGATGACCATTAGCAAAAATATCTAATTTGATGATAGCCCTACAGTTTCTGATGTGTTCGAATCGGGGGAAGATGGAGGCTAGATCAACATTTTACCTTGGATGTCCAAACTGGCTGCGGATGTTTCGGTGGCACAAGCTGAGTGGAAGGGGGCGTGGCGTTTTCATGCATAAAACTAAATCTCGTAGTAGCGACAGAGGTGTGTCACCTTACCAAGGCACCGAAGTTTCTTCAAGAAGACTGCAATAAGCAGCAGATTTCACCTTTCCCCTTTTATTTAATCTGATAGAACCAACGAGAATACCTCCACAATGCCTTCCTCTATCACAACTCCACCACTTGTTTCTGACGCCTCAAACGATGATGACGCCGTACCCGAAACGCACCAATCGTTTGCACAGCCGCCAGGTCCATCAATGGTGCCCCGATCATCTTCAGCGAAAAGAACGACACCCGCGTCCATCTTCATGTATTTCTTTGCCTATTTCCATTCTCAGAATTTTTGCGTCCCGCCAAAAGAATGGGCTTTTTTAGCGAAACTTTCATGGAAGCCATGGTCCTAAAAATGACAGTTCTGGTGGACTTCGGTATGTCGAGACGAGCAGGTGCTGTGAAATGGACTAGCTTGATTGGCAAGGTCTTCTACGGAGCTGACGACTAATATTCCTCAGGTTCCGGTCAGTGCCAGCTCTGATCGTCTCTTCCTTGGTGACGGGTCCTTCTCGAATTTTTTCATAATGTTCACTTGACGACCAATGCCATGGGCAATGACATACCGCGAGGTACCTTTAGGAAATTTCTTGATTATTTCTCTTTCTTCAGCGCCGGTTATAGCTTTTGTACGCTCCAACGTTGTTGCAAATAAAAAAGCTACTCTCGCCGGTCATTCAGAAAACAAAAAAGCGAGTATGACAACGAATAATAATGAACAGCACAACGAAAACAAACACAAAGTTGTTGCAATAACGTTCAAAAGTTTATGTAGGAAATTTTCAGAAATTGATTCCCAGGAAGGTAAGAAATCGACATTTTACTAGCAAGCTATTATCGCGAGTGGAAGTGCAGAGGGTAGCGAGATATTTGTTCACCAAGCTCACCTTGTACAAACACAGCAAATATGCGTAATCATTCTCGCTAAAAATAGAATAACGGTCATGATACGAGTACACGCATTCGCAGCTCCTTCCTATCAGACGACCTGTACTAAAAAATACTGTCAAGAGTCCAGCAACGAGTGCATAACGTGCATCAATAATAACCAGAAGAAAATTAGTCTGTTATGTTCTACATACACATCGCAAAAGGATCCGAAAACCCTGAAAAAAAATATCTTTACCGTTAAAACGGTGCCGCATGTAAGACATTCCACCGTCAAAACTGATCCCGTCGAACACCCGCACTTACAAGCTCAACATGGCTCCATCTTCGGAGAGTCTTTGATCGAGATTCATGCGATGCGAGCCTCATCTAGCGGCTATAACTAATAACAAGAATCATACGAGAACGTACTCAATCAGAAACACTATTTTGTGAACATAATTGACATTCTTGACAATTTAACATGTTTGAAAGGCAAGAATTATTCTTTACGCGACCTTTGGCAAAGACAGGCGTCTTCGGTTGCACGCTTTCTATACCAGCAACACACCCCTTGTTATAAGGTCCGACCACCCTCACCCTCAACCGTCAGCAGCAATGTCGCGAGGGCGAAGCCATGTCACTCAGGCCGCCTGTGCGGCAGGCGGCTCATTTTTCACTCTAATTTCGACATGCAAGAATTCAAAATTCCTCGATATAAGAACGGCCTCCATAAAGCGTTACAAAAAGATGAACGCAAAGTGTGAAATTCAAACACATTGAACAGCGTTCGTCCACTTTAGCTCCGAGATACCGCGCCTATCCAGCTACCTAGTTTCTTGGGCCTTCCTTGCCCACACGCGCCAGCTCGGCATCTCCTGCCATTTCGCATCTAGCTCTACAACCCATCACGGGCCGACTAGCTGAGTGTCTTGGTTATTTTCATGCATTTTGACAACCGGGTAACGTGTTATTTTTTTCTTCTTTAAGACCGCAATTATTGTTGCTGCAGTAAGCCCCTCTTGAGCCAGAATCCTCGAATCCTCTTGAGCCAGAATCCAGTTAATGATAGCGTATTCTAATAGGATGTGTAAAATGCAGGTTCTAATAATTTTAGGGTATTCAGACGTTTTGTCATCGCATGTGAGCATGTTGATTGAATAAGAACCTTCTTTTAATTTGTTCACATTATGCAACGAACAGAGCTTGATCCACAGTGATTTAGGAATTCTTCAAGTAAGTAAACTCCCAGGATAAAATATTCGTCACCCATTGTTTTTCGTGCTCCAGTTATTTACCAAGTTATATAAATTAATTTTCAAAGTTGTGGCCGTAGTTTCGTTTATATTTATGTACAGAACATACATCAGTCTTCGTTCAGAGCCGGTAAGGTATTGAATTCTTTCTTAGGCATATAGATTGGTCAGCTAAGTCGCCAGACAAGAACCAAACAGAAAATTTGTGGGACCCCCTAGAACGAACAGTCAGATGTCGAGAATATCGTCCGCATACTGTGGTCGCATTACGAGGTCAGTTGATGCAATAGTGATTTAAATTCGACCAGGTGTACATTAGGACACTTGTACACTGAACGTCGCGCAGAATTGCATCCATTATTCGTGCTCGTGGAAGTCCTAATCCCCATTAGTAGCAGGTGACTAATTTTTGTCCGGGAGCTTTGTTTGACATTTGCGAGTGGTAATCTTCGCGTGTAAATTTACATGGCACTTTCAAATTTAACCCTAATCAAATTTACTCTTATCGAAGACCCTCATCAAATTTAATTCTAGTCAGAAATATCAGCATATTCATACGACGATTTACGAAAATATACATGCGTAGAGCAATCAAGTTAATAAAACATTATTCCAGTTTCTTCAATAAATCGCTAGTGTCTTTTACTACCTTTCAAGCCAACAACTATTTAAATTCAAACGACCAACTAAAAAATTATCTTCACGCCGCTGAACTTCGCGGCATCACAAATTCACAATATATAAAAAATCAGAAAAACAATCCAACAACAGGCCGACAACTTCGCTTACTTTAAAAACATATCTGAAGGTTTCGAGACCTTGTGAAGAATGAGCTTTCCTTAAAAAATTCACAAATGCTCACACAAATAAGAAACAAGAAAATAAAAACTACAAGTACAACAATAAACTTTCGTTAAGAAATTAATCACTTCAAAAGAATGTAAATTTCCTTTGAACTCCATCACAATGTGAGGGTAAAGTTTATTTTTATGGAAAACAGAAAAAACTTTAGCACTGACTAAAGGCCATTATTTCGTACAGCATTGCACAAAGCCTAACGCGCAAACATCGTCGGGTATCATAGTTCAAATCCCCTCATGGCAGTAACGTCAAGTTGAGGCAACTGATGACGTTGAGATTATGTGCGTGACTGAAGCCATCATAGCTTAAGAAAATGAGTTCAGTGTTCTAAGACATACGTTTTAGAACGAATGAAAATTCGCTGTATTTCACAAGCCCCAAACTGTATTTCACACACACCGACCACACAGGCAGCTGTGAGAAGAGTACCGCCACCACCACACGAGAAAGAAAGCCGAAGCCAATCTCGGAAATTGACACCAATAAAGACCACACGAGCATCGCCCGTACTAGCAGGATGAAAAATGCCGCAAATTTTGGACAAAAAACTCGCGCCGCCCAGTTTAGCTCAAGAGGCCGAGCGAGGAAAGCAACACGCGCAGCCCGACGAAAGGCCCCACAGTCTGCAGTCGGAAACTCGGCCTTGAATTTCTCCACTGCAGCACAAGTTCTTCCAAGAATTCCCTACGCTCTCATAATACAGTCAGACCTCGTAATTGGGATAACGTTAGCTGAAATGAAATAGAATTGCTACATAATTTTACATACCTAAGGATTCTCGTTAGATCATCTGTTACAGAAAATTCATATTAAAATAAAATAAATCCCCTGTTAAAAAAAACACTGAATGGTGAACTTGATCGCTTTTAATTGCACCAAGCTGCTTAATTGGACTACTATACCTCGTTCCAATTAGCGTCACCTGTACATGACCTTGCGTAAGTTACAACTCTGAGTAAATGAGAAGCACAGAAGACAATGAAAAATAACTCAATAATATACGTGAGCGAGCACACACGTAAACGAATAGAATTTATCAATCCTTTTCGACGCTTTTTTTTTCAAAATTGTCAATTGCCTCAATTAATCTAATTATTTAAAACTGAATTCAAAAGTTACAGTTAAATTAAAAAATTATAAAATCGAACTTGGTTGTGAAGAGCAACTAATGTATTTTTTCTTAATTTCCGAAACAACGAAACCAACATTTTTAGTCTGCCAAACTTAGATTACGTCACGTGAGATCTACCACACTTCACCGCAATATGCTTCTCCTTCCTTGGCTGCATTTTATACGAAATATTGATCAATCCATAATCTTCAAGTCACGTCTACACAGACGAGTTTACTCCTGTGTTCCACATGTATATTGGGTATTTACATAACAGAGCCACAAATTGACCCTGCCTAGAATACACCATCGCACACTTGAATTCGTCGCAGTATACCACTGTGAGCAGCTAACATATTAATTTATAACTTATCACTTCGACCTGTCCTAGGTTTAATAAACTCTCGAGAATTAAATCCAAATAGACTAGAATCCAAAACATAATGAAATACTGTGTATTAATTGATATCCATACGAAATCTTCCCTTTTCGCGTTTTCTTGAACGTATAACACTTTCGGAACAATTTGTTGAACAATGAAGACATTTAAATGCTTGGTTTAATTTCCGTAGACTTAAACACATATTTCCTCACCACCGCTCTGGCGTTGAAACCCAGTGCAATTAACGGAACGGAGGCACTAAACATCTGAACAGCGCCTTCACAAAACATTTGTAGCATTAAGCGTCATGTTAAAATCCAATCCATCAATTGACGGCATTGCTTAATTTTACGCGGTTCCGACGATCGTTTCAGTCGGTACCTATGCCCGGCCTCAATGGAGCATCATTCCTGCTAGACTTGGTTCATTTTATAGGACAGAATAAGTCCAATTCTAGTAAATCATGCAAACAGTTTAGCAAATAAGCGCTTACATCATAAACAATTTCCACGAGTCGAGCCAATTCCTCCCCTCCCCACTAAAGCAAATATTCGCCTCTGACGTTGTACTGAAAATGACTTTCCTGAATATGAGGCGCGTGAATTGAATTTCAATTCTGAGAAGCATCTCACTATGATTTGGATTTGGAAGGATTTAGTGCCAAAGTGATCATTATCACTTACCTTTCTACCATAATAAATATTCAGTTGCCTCAAAGGGGAATTCATTTGAAAGTATAAAGTTACAAACACACTACGATATGAAAATTACCGGTTAATATTCAATAAAATTTCTTGAAGAACGATAACGTAAACTCGAGATCAGCCATATGCTTCCGACGCTGCTGAGACTGGCTATTCTATCTCCTCTGAGCGTTCGCTAAAACAAACACAGCCATAGTTCAGCCAAGCCACCCGAAGACCATCGGACTAAAGAAACGAAACTTGAAGGTGAGCTCATCACGACCCGCACTAAGTCGAGCAGCCTTCGAAGAAGAAAGCTGCACAAAACACAACTTTCGAGGAGTTCAAGATAGATGGACGAGCTACGAACAATGAATCTTAAATAAAATAGACTTTCATCAATACGGCGCCGATATCGACATTCTTCTCACCTCCCACTCGAGGTCGGGCTGACGTCATCAAAATTGGGACTACCTCGGTGATCAGCAGTCTCTTGCTTCCGTGCACTCGCGTTCAGCAAGCCTTCAAGTAAATCACATTTACTGTGGCGCCCGCTACATACTAAACACAAATTATGGATTTCTCTCAGTCAATTCTACCCACACGCTACTTTTCCATCAGTTATAAAAGGTCGGGCGTAGTGATTTGATGAAACCGTGTTTGACCACCAGTAATATTTCAATAGCTTTAGTCATGCGTACAAACTAAAATTTCCTTACACTGACACTGCCAATAAAAAATACGTTTGGCGAGTCATATTGTAGGAACAATGCACAAGTAAAAAAGAAATTAATTAATTGAGGTAACTGAACTCAAGAATGAAAGGAAAAAAACTGATAATCCGTCAACAAAGGGAGGCTGATGTGCAATACGTCACTCGAGAGAAACGCGAATTACAGGATGGAAATATTTTGCAAATTCCTCTGATCTCGGTCATAAAAAATACAATAGGGGAACGGAAAACCCTCGTGGAACACATTTATCATCACACAACTCGGTACGGCCCTCAGTATGCACGACGACAGCCGTTTCTTGGACGAAACCATCAGCCAAAGACCGCCAAGCTCTCCAAGACACATTGCCGATAATCTTAAGAAAAGCTCCTGTGGGATCGCAATACGAAATTTAATTGCCGTCGACTATAGCTTGAAATGTTCAATTACATCACCGAAACAACAGTGCAATTCATAGGAAAACACATCCGTGCCAGGACTTGTGCTTGTCACCTAAATCGCTACTCATGCGAAGCTTGGCGGCCGGCACCATTGCCCTACACTAGTCGCCATGAGACGTGTTGACTATTACACATGTTATATGACCTTCGAAGAGAGCAACGTCGACTTCTAAAGTAATTTTACCGACTGCTTATCTCTTATCTTATTTCATTTTTCACACCGTTTTAATTATTAAGATCATTATTTACAGATATCTTTATAGAAGAGGTTAAAAATATATCTAAAAAACAGGTAGTCTAAAAATTTTGATGCGCGCTGTATAAAATCTTCGTTAAAAGAATTTAAATTGCAATTCGATGGGCTTATTTATCTGCCACTTATGCAGTAACTTAGCGCCTTATAGGCAAGAGAGCGGCTGCCCACACTACCATGGTGCAATATTGATGACTTGAAGACACTCGCAGACTTGTCCAACATTCACACTACACGTAAACGGCATGACCGAGTGGCCACAAAGCACAGATATAAGAATTATTCTAACAAAACAGAGTCACTACCCTCGGCTCGAGAGCGAGTGCTAGAAATCCAACAACTAAGCAATAAACTGCCTACTTGAAAGCAGGGCGAGTCCTTTGAGATGAATTAGAGTGAATTATACAGCTAAGTTGCCCATTGAGTGAGGGACTTATCTGCGCGTTGGATATGGGACCGAGCTCTCGGAAATTTAGCGAGCGCGATGAAGCCAAGTCTGAAGAGCATCCGAAAGGGTCTTCAGGAAGATGCAAATAAGGCTGCCGATGCCTCTTGGTGCTCAGAGTAGCAGCCATAACGCAGGCAATTGGCAGCCCGATACAGATATTCCAGGGGTCTTGGCAGGAAGCGGAGGCCAACGGCAGTGGCGGCCGCCAGAAGTTGCCCTTTCACGTTAGAGCGCTCATCTTTTTTTGTCCAGCGCTGTAAGCCGCACAAGCTAAATCAATTCGGTTTCAACAATTGTAAATAAACCTATCAGCATCAACT
Source organism: Orchestia grillus (assembly GCA_014899125.1). Taxonomy (NCBI): domain Eukaryota; kingdom Metazoa; phylum Arthropoda; class Malacostraca; order Amphipoda; family Talitridae; genus Orchestia; species Orchestia grillus. Next base: position 24,766 of record VOMN01003328.1, read on the forward strand.
AGATTACCTATGATAGACAGGCAAATAGAGAGAAATGTGCAAAACATGGACTCATTTCGGCACGACATGGGCGTAACTCGATTTGGCATAATACCGGTTTTGGTACGATATGGAGGCACCGAGCACAGAACACAAACCCTGTAACAGACACGGACATTGACCAGGAGTTACTTGGCTATTGCAGAGGAAAGCAATTAATGAACTCCCCCTGGAGCAGCGAATTAATCTCATGGGCCATTTTACGGCCGGGGCCATTAGCCGCGCAGCCTCAGGGTGCCCCACACCGGCGCTCCCCGACTCAAGGACTACAGACCGGTACCGGTACCGGTACTAATCGGTACTTGCCGCTAAATCAATTTTGGCCCCGCATAAAAAATACGGAGCTTGCATTACTGCCATTCTACTTAATATCGAATCTATGAATATTTTAAAATTGCATACAATACACAGCAAATTCTCGTACACAAATTATTACATTTAGAAAATACCAGTTTTCCCGCCGGTTGTTTCATAATGTATTGTTGTATTGACCCACCCCACCTTGATTCATATTAACACACCGTCCTGGTTTCAAAACAGTTTAAAACAAATTTTGAAACATAATTCATGACTTTAGGCATGGCAAAGCAGGTGAAGCTGCGTAATGATATTATGATCAGTAAGATACTTAATCATTGTACTAATCATAAAAATTATACAGCTTCGCGAAAGTTCCTAATACGAACACACGCCTAACACGGACATTATAATGAACATTATAATGAAGTGCACTTACATCGTACAAAATGCCGCCACAAAATGTATGGAATCCTAAAAAGTATGATGGACAGATACTCCGAAAATTAAAAATTATATTTTAAGACCGGTCGGTCCATGAAAATATTGTCTGAACTCGAACCGGTCCGCGACGCAAAAGAGTTGGTGTGGCGCAAATTTGCAGGAATGGTGTGCGTGGACGACTACGAGTTTTAAAATTAATTTATTGGCAGTGAAGGGAAAGTTGAATTTCAATCAGAGACTCGACTCAATTCAAGATCAACAAAGCGAAACGAAACATTAAAAAAGACCGGCAAAGCGTAACCGGAAACTAATGTAGCATTAAAAGAACCAATTACCTGGAGTAAATCAAGCTACCTACAAAATACTTTCAAGTGTCCTACAAGAAAGGTTGACAAGGGTTCGTTTGATTTAAGCGGTGTGAGGCGTAGAGAGCGCCGTTACGATACGTGCAGATGTTTCAGGCACGGGATACTGAACACTGTCCAAAATGTTACCCCTAGAGTAGTCTGATACAACAGTGATATGTTAAGTGAAATGACGAAACATATTAACAAAATTTGACGAAATAAAAATATGATTTAGTAACGACTCGAGGATTCCAGTGTACCCCCATTTCACCTAAGGAACTTTAAAAAAGGAAAATACAACTTAATGTAACGGGTTCAGTAGTTGAAAACTGCTCTAACGTACTTTTAGGAAAGCATAACACGCCCATGTTACATTCGGAAATGTGTATGCATAGGAGAACTTATTTTAGAAGTACTTGATGAAGCTATGGACGATTATCGCGAGATGGAGCAATCGCGTTAGCAGCAATACAGCCGGCGAATTATAGTCCACTTCGATACTTATTTCATGAGGCACCCCGGAAAAAGGCTAACTAAATACAAAGAATGGGGCCCATAACTTAACGGCTAGAAGGAGCAGGTTCCTCAGAAGCCGGCCAAGGCCGGTGGATGGATGAGAATATTAGGCAGATAGATGCGGCCATCCAGTGGAGGGAGGGCACCGTGCTGCTGCTGTGATAGATGAAGTGCCTCTGGTAAGACGAAGCGTTACTGTCCAAAGACGGGAATTAAGGGAATTCGTCACGTAAATGGACGTGGAATCAATATCACGCGGCAATCCCTCCGTTACGGGATTCCCTGACCGCTAAAAAGAAGGACTCTTCGAAGTCGACAACAAGCGGTAGACACGATAGGGGCTACAGCGTTTGGAACACCGGGCAGGTGGGGTCTCACCTTAATCTTCAAGTCTTTATCATTAAATTTTATAGACAACAAGGCAATTTTTTTACCCTAAGCGCAATACTTCAAACTGTTCTTTTTCTTAAATACATTATCGCTCAAGCCATCCTTTTCCACGAACATAACTTTTCTTGTTCAAATTAAGGTAAGAATAATGGGAACATACCTACACATTTGTCGAGGCATGGCACTCCGCTGCACATTCGTGAGAACACGTGCTTGGCTGACGCAGGTGCCTTGGCCACCGAATTTACTCGTATAGATTGGGGCAGATAGGACGAACGTTTTTAAAGAAAGTTACTGCCATGAGCAATGCTGAACTGTAACTCTTTTACTTTACATTAAAAAAATGTGTTCCTTGTATGGAATGTTTTCGCCAAATTCAACCGAATATAAACTGCAAATTTTTCCAATTCAAAGTTAGGGACTAAACAGCAAAATTAGTATATAAAAAAGAGCTTAAACGAGTAATGGACGCTAAAATAAGTATCGAAACACGCCCCAAGTACAAAATAAATAAACAAAATAATTTAATTTGATCATGTAAAACAATGACATGTTTAGGCGCCACAGATCTAGAACTAGTGCGTTAAAACGATTGAAAAGTAAATGCCATGTAAAGTAAAACAAACTGCAGTCGTAACGAAGCAGTTCGTGATTGAAATACAGCTCAAAATCGGTAAAAATTATCAGTATTTCGCGAAGCTGTTAGCTTGTAACACGATGCAATATCTGTCTCATTAATTCTAGTTAATTTGTCGCTAGCAATAAGACAACCAAAATACTTAATAAAAAAAGAACTTTTATTAATTCCGACACGTTTCAACGTTGGGTTTTCAATGCCTTACAACCACTGGTGTAGTGAGGGATGTGAGGAATGTGTAGTTTAAACTTCCTTTTCCAAGGGAAGTACTCCGCAGTCACGTGAAAAGCCCCACTTGAGCCGCGGCTCGAACCCTTGTCCTTTCGGCTGTGAGGCTATCACGCTAACCAGTACACCATGAAGCCCATGAAAGCATCGTAGCAACTTATTACAAAACCTTCGGGAGAACATTAGACAAGGAAAAGAAACTTTCTGGCTTCAAATCAGGCATTTTGCTTAAATGGCCGCGCTTTAACTGAGCGCGCACTCGTTAATGGGTTGACTTCCACCCAT
>VOMN01003333.1:0-16717 GCA_014899125.1 Orchestia grillus
ACAGCCAGGACAGAGGGAGGCCACACACAGCCAGGACAGAAGGAGGCCACACAGTTAGGACAGAAGAGGGCAACAGAGCTAGAACAGAGAAGAGGCCAGGCAGAACTGACTTGTTCCAGTGGGTCTTGGAGTGTTTGTAGAGCGCAGGGAACATGATGGGCAGAATGGTATGGGCGTTGTCGCTGATGAGAGAGAGGATGTACTCGTTGTTCCAGTAGTACAAAGCTCTCTCGGCCACCTGCACAGGAACGCATGCCCGGGTTCATACATCACACGTGTGTGCACTCATCTCGTGAAGTAATACGGTGGTGACGCGTGATATTCATAGACCTGCCATCAAGTTAAAAAAAAACACCATAATCGTCTGTTGTACGAGGTACCTAAATATGCCCAAGAGGTTGCTTAATTGTTCCACTTCAGTGTCCTTCGGAGACGTTGCCATGTGAAGCCACACAGCGCAAGAGACTGTGTTATGGACTCTAGCGCGATCGGACAAGAAGTAAAGAGAAAAGATATATAAAGAAATTAGCTCGTTCCATAAAGGGCGCTGGACTTGAATGCAGCAACACTATCGTACTTTGAAGTTAAGAAGGCTTTCATCATTTTTGTTCCCTCTCTGTTCTCGGATTAATGGTATCTAGATATTTTGATGGTTCAAATATGAGGGTTTCAGAAACAACAAATGGAATGGGTGTTGGCGCACAAGCAAACCGTCCCGTAACCTTGGTTGGTTGGTACACCGGTGGCCCAATGTGTAGGCAACGTGTCAATTATTAATAAATGGTATTTAAAAAAAAAATACAGGGTATTTAAAACTTTTCCAAATAAGGGGCCCACCTCTGAAAAAAAAAGTTATATCCAATGAGTATAACTAACCAATTCCTAAGCCATCCATGAAAATAAAATGAAGCCAAGTCTAACAGAGTGAAAAACACAGGGTACCAGTCTCAACTTTGGTTTGCGTTATGACTTTTGACATGAAGCCGCTATCTTTGATACACTCTGTCAATCTTCATCTTCAACACCCCAATCCATTCAGATCTTAATGCATGCTTGTGCAGCATCAGTAATGGTTACATTGGAGAAAATGAGAGCACCATTCCCTGCACTGTTAACTGTAACTCTGACGCGAGACGGACTGGAGGCGTCACCACAACTGCCCAGCAGTGTTGCCGGACGTGAACACTGACGAGTAGCGCGTGTAGTGCTGTACGTGTAGTCCATTGAGCCTCTTTGTTGCCCTAACTTGAAAATTAATTTGTCAAAAAATTGGTTTCATTGGAAAACTACACTAGTTTACATACACGTATGTAGTCGTTCAACATTTGGCTAACATCGCATAGCTGATAGAAGGGTAATGAACAAAATATTTTCCTTAACAATACTTATCCATAAAAATGTACATGTACTTACAACTAGGCGATAATAAACTTCAAGTTTTATACGAGTTAACAACATAAAATCAGTTTCTTTTTTCTTCTTAATGATGTACATTTCGAGTACAGTACGAATCGGCAATTTTCCCGGCATGCCGCTGCCGGTTCCAGCAAAAAGTGCCGATTCTTGCCGGTCCCGATTAATGGGCACATCACTAACAATTATACGATATGGCAGCAGTAGGCACCCTAAAACCAACGGCGACATCGTTTGAACACGTAACACCGCGCACCCTCAGACGCCACTCGTGAGCTGTTAGAACGTCACTGAACGCGAGAGAGAGCACACATCGTTTCGTGCCTAAGGTGTCCAACATCTTCTCAGTTTCTCACCAAGTTCATCATAATCTCAATCTTTATTATCTGCAAATTCACCGACCACGAAGAGAATATAAGGAAGAATGATCTAGCTTCAAGGAGCCCTCGGGGCCCTCCTCATCGGTCAAGGTGCACTATAAAAGAAGACGGCTTAATCAACATCCAACATGTACGAGAATATCAAAAGAAACGTCAGCGTCCCACATGACGCTCGCAAGCATGTGTGCAACACACCGACGTTCCGCCAGCACTGGACCCCCGGAGACCCGAGTCACGCTACTCAGCCGTCAAGGCTACTCCGGGTCCACCGAGTGCTGCGACTGCACTTCATCTCAAGTCTACTTAATTGAGCGCTGTGAACCAAACGACATCAAAGACACCTTCACATGTTCAGCACAGTGGTTTAGGTGGGGTTGAACGATTAAGTAGGAGCCCCGAGAGAAGCTAGGGAATTAATTGTAATAGTTCTCTTTAGATCCCGTGGTAAATCCTGCATCTCATTAGTATTTCACGTGTCCCAGAAATAGTATTTCATGCGTCCTTTCTCAATTCATGGCGTGCTATATAAATTCTATAATTTGCAAAATTAAAATAGATTTAGGGTTATGGTCTCTCAGTTGTATCACTCAGAAGTTCTATTTTATGATTGCTTCATACTGGGTCCTGATTTACACACCTTACGTTGTATTATTAGTCACTTTCCTCATTTTAAAATATATAATAGAAACGCCCTGTGGCCTTATACCTTTGTGTACGTAAAAGTAGAAAGGTATCGAGAACCCTCAGCTAATTAAAGTTCCTCATTACCGACGTGATCATTATTTTATCAATTACGGTCTCAAAATTATTGCATTCAAATGACTTATATATCAAGGGATTGATTATTAAGATTGCCCTCACATACATCGCCTTGAAAATGACCGCTCGTGCCTCCTTGCAAACAGCACGTACAAAAAATTCAATGATGCTCCCAAAATTTGAAAAAGTGAGATAAATGACAGCATTCACGACGCATAAGCAGCTAAGGCCTCTACATAACGACAGGTTTTCCACTTTTCATCGCACTGCAGGAACTCAGATGCTGAAAAAGCTCTCAACTGTTCGGTTAAATCATCAACACCGAATGAATGTCCGAGTGCGTCAACTTCAACTTTTTACCGACCATTCAGACTCAATCGCCGATCGAAACAAAAAAACGAAACCAGATTTTCCGGCATTTTCATCTGTTCTTGTAGAAAAAGGTCTTTTGCTGCGAGACTCATCTTTAACCGCGTCTTAGCCAACTGAGAATATCTTGAACCCCCTGCAAACCTCGGCACTTGACAAAATACTGTCTCATAGGCCTCTCGATATTTATTTCAGTAGCACTGAGCTGAGCCTAAGTCTATCTGAAATAACCTTTAATACCACAATTTTGTTCCAAATTAATTTCATTCATTTTCAAAACGCAGTAAGAAACGCCGGTTTATAAAGTCAACCTTATAGACTACCTGTTGACTCAACTGAATTCCAATTGGCACTGATGAATGATCAGATTTTGACAATGACATTGATAATAATGTATTTATCCTGCCCAAAGCTCCCAGGCTCATTACTCTACTCGCACACGTTGCATAGTAAAGCATTAAATGTCTTTAAACAGCACCTGGAAGTGAGGTGACGAGACACACTTGGCCCTACTCACACACTTAGTATAGTAAAGCATTAAATGTCTTAAAACAGCACCTGGAAGTGAGGTGACGAGACACACTTGGCGAGTTGCACGAAGAGCGGTACCATCACCTTGGCGAACTCGTTGGGCTCAATGACGTCGAGGATTTCCTCGAGTTCATTCAGAAACATTACCTGAAACGGGTAAATTAAGCGAGGGTTACAACACCTGAATTCATTCGAACGATTCGTACTAAGTTAAGTGAAAATAACTTTATTCTCATTGATTAAGGGGACTGGCCGGTGGAGCTGTGTTCACGTGTTTGATTTCAATATTTTTCATTGTAAACGTTCGTTGATACGTACTTTAAAATGTACCAAAATTTGAAAACTCAACCAGCAAAACTGAATGTGCTATAGGCAAAGAGAAAAAATATTTCATGAAGTTACATATTATTTACCAGGAAACGATGCATAATTTTGTTTAGAAATCAAATTAGTAGATAAGCTTCATTTACGATACAAATGACATCGGTGACATTTGTGTTACTGGTGTCATACAAATGACATTTACTGGGGACTAATCCATTAATTCGTGCTTTGTACAATTGCTGTATGTATTCGCAGTACTAATAGAAAAAAAAATTGTGGGCATTAAGCCTTAGAAAATGATGAATGAAGGAAAAACAAAAACTCTTGCCAACGAAAGTCCTCGTTGTTCAATTGAACTGCCTTCAACACTCATGGCTGGATTCTGCAGGTAGTGGATAATACTAGCCTCGAAGTACAACAAACAACAATACTCATGTCTGGATTCTGCAGGTAGTGGATAATACTAGCCTCGAAGTACAAAAAACAACAATACTCATGTTTGGATTCGGCAGGTACTGGATAATACTAGCCTATAAGTACAACAAACAAAAACTGATTAGTCAGATTAGTCATAAAATTAAACCGAAAAGAAAAGAAGATTTAGCGCATCCATTACAGCATCATGGCTAACCTGCCATAACAGCCCCCACACACCACACACTGGCCTGCCACAGCATCACACACTGGCCTGCCACAGCATCACACACCGGCATACCACAGCATCACACACCGGCATACCACAGCACCACACACCGGCATACCACAGCATCACACACCGGCATACCACAGCATCATACACACACTGGCGTGCCAGAGCACCATACACTCGCACACACACCAACACCATGGCCTGCCAAGCGTACCTCCTTTGGACTGTGCACTTTAGGCCAGAACTTGAGTAAGGCGATGATGACGGGCTCAGTGAGGGAAGGATCTTTCTCGAGAAATTGCACGACGCAGTAAGCCAGCTGTGGGTGGTAGACACTCAGCGACTTGACTTTGTGCAGTGGCAGCAGCACCTTCAGCAGGAATACTTTGTGCTCTTCTTTCAGTGGCAGCGCAAACCCATTAATGATACTGCAAAATGATAGTTAGCGTCAGGAGAATATTCAAGGACTGACCCACATCAGCACTAAGCAATCGAAAGGAAATCATCAAAGGAGAGCAAATAAAGACAATTTAAATTTACAATTACTCACACCAAAATACATAGCATAACTTGAGAACAGACAAGAAAAAAGGACAAGGACAAAACCAAACGGTCGCAAGAACCAGTAAACCGTATGCTACACGGCAGCCAGGATCTCAGCTCACCACACCAGTACCACACGTCAGCTCACAACAACAAATTTGAGTAACAGGTTTCAGCCACCTAGTTTGAGGCACCAAGCACTCAATTAGTACGAAACTCACCTCCCTAAAATTTCTAATAATTCAGCAACTCCATTGTGGTGTTCTGTCTCGTAGATAAATCTGAGAAATAAAAACCAAGGGAGAAAGTTAAGGTGTAATATCATTAAGTATATTTCAACAGCATGAATGAGTACGTCAAGAAAAAATTAAGGCACCTGAGATATACCAAAAATATTACATAATAAAGTATTCATCAGAAACCAAGAATAGCAGTAGAATCACTCCACAAACCTGTAGAAAATATTATTTATTTGCTTCCTTATGAAAGCTCGCAGCCCCAAGAACTTCCCATATATTCTATGTAAAGTTGTTTTCAAGAAGTCTCTCTCACGAGGATCTTCCGAGTCGAAGAGTTCAAGCAATTGCATCACGAACTTCTGATCAATGTATTTTTTGGCCGTCTGAGGATGAAAGTCGGGGTTCTCCAGGAAGCGCAGGAAGAACTCGTACACAAGCTGCAAGTGAGGCCAAGCTGCCTCCAAAGTTGGCTCGTCTTCCTCAGGGTCAAACTCGGCACCTGCTTTCAAGGGCACCACACAGCGATAAATGAGTCTGCCTAGCAATACTTTGCATGCGAGTAAAAAAGTTGTGACACAGCGTGCTTGTTTGAAATCCTTGTATAGCAAGGACTTTGTTCCCATCTTTGAGATAATGCTGTACTCCAGAAGTTACATTGCAAACTTCTGATGAAATGCGAGAGGATGCACGTCAATGTAAATGATAGAACACAGAAATTGTGCACGGTTTTGACAATACTGTTGTCAAAGGTGGCAACCCACACAGAAAATCTCTTCACTAATGAAACTCTCAGACCTCACTGAAAAAAAAATGGTCTACTATAAAATTAGAGTAGTAACAATAGTAGTGTAGATAGTAATGCTTGTGTCTCAAACTGTGTCTCACCAAAAGAGAAGTCATCATTCAATATGGAATATAAGGAATGGGGAATCGATGCAAACGGTATATTGGCACACACGATCCTCTATGCATAGAAACCGCAAGTTAACAATGAAGAGAAAGAAAAGGCACAAGAGAAGAAACACAAAGAATGTATCAAAATTTATAGAAGCGGAGTGGGCATGAAAGATAGAAGTCCTAAAGACTGAGAATTTCTATAGCTGAGCTAAACTAATAGCGTTTCTCAGGGGTTGCCAGTCCCCATAACATACAACAGACAAACCTAATCCCATTGCCTATCCTATGCTCCTTGGGAGGAAACAGAATAAGAAACCACTATTGGTCCCATACGATGTATTTCTTTCATAAAGGTATATAAAATGAATTTACCTCACGGGACAAAATCAGCTCAAACACCAGAACTGCACCTTCCAATAATATGAGAGAAATATGACTATTCATAGAGATAATTTTTAAAATTCCAAATATTTGATTAAATAGACTTCAGTTGGCAAAAAATGATTTACCCACATCAATTTAGATTTGACATATACACAAAAAAGGAAGCGAGATGAAATGACTACCAGAAGGGTTGGTGGAGGGCGGCAAGGTCCTGAAGAGGTTGACGCTGAACATGGCGACCACCTCTGGGTAGACAGGCTCGGTGATGACACTGCGCTGCGTGGTCACGTACTCCACCATCTCGTTGAGGGCGGCCCTCTTCACTTCCTTCCATTTCAGGTCACTCAGAGGGTCAATGATGAAGTCAAACAGAACCGAACACTGGCGGATCTTCTGCAGGAATAGCTCTTCTCTTTCGTTTGGAGCAGCATCTGCCCATGAGTTAATCATGCAGAAGTAATTCATGGCTCACTTAATATTACTGTGTTAGTTTGTTCATTTATTTACTTATGCATTCAGAATGCAAGAAAAACTCATTAAAACATGGAATATGCACACAAAACCAACGATCGCAATGATACTGATGCAATTCTATATTTCAATAAAAAAGAAGTTCCATGTAAAAAGAGTCTCATATTTCCTCCAGTAAAACTGAAAACATGTTTAAAGAATTCCACCTCTCAGCTCTATATCTCCTCTTCTTGTGAAATGTTCTCTTAAAACTGTGCTTTGAACCAAAACGTTACTTATGACTACTGGCCATCATACAGCCACAACAAAAGGGTCCAGAATATACAGAGTACATGAGGGAAATTCCCAATAATATAATAATGCGACGTTTTTACATGCTCAAGTAAAGAGCTAGGCTTTGTCACACAAAAACCCCCATCAATTTTCCCAGTGTTAGCTTCAATTTGTGATTATCTAAGCAATGTTTATGATTAGAAACTCAAGTACACTAATGTATGTTTGGACTTGGTCAGACTAAATGGCTAGAGCGCATAAGAACCATCCCATTTGCTGTTTCTGAGTGACCAAACAATGACCCGGATAGTGAACACAACTCTTGACATATTTCCAAGGGCTAATTTATAATAGAACATTTGAAGACGATACATTTTTAAGCCCATGTAGGCACTTGTGATCATACCTTGGTATGGAAAAATGTAATTACAAATGCTGACATAGAAATAAGTCTACATTTATTTTTTGTCATCAAGTCGGTCTGAGTAGGAATGTCATAAGTACAATTCTATGGCGGTTATATGACCAGTTACCATGATCTACTTCCTTTAGGAGCCAAAATTTTAGTAGAATGGCCTTAGTCTCTCTGTAGAAGGAGCAGTAACGACATACGAGGAATTAAACACAGCATACCTACTGGTCCACTCACTTGCAGCCACTGCAAATGACCCCTTATGTCAAGATATTGAATTTGGCTCTTTAGCTCCCAAAAGAGGAACTTAGAAATTTTGCTGGGATGACATGTACTAGGGAAATGCTAATTCCTTCCTCAGATTTTGCCATACCGTTGATCCATTATTTGGTCAAAATCTACATAAATTTGGGGGAGGGAATTATAGTATTAAAATACTCTTGTGTACACCAAAATCATACCTTTGGGATTAGCAGCTTACATTCTGGACAAAGACATTGACCCTTCTGCAAACCAGGTATTGCAACAACTTGCCCCTACACTGCGTCAATTTAGATAATATTCCCATGGTCATAGATTGTGTCTGTATTAGCAAGGATTCATTTACACATGTAACAGTAAAGAGACTGCTGCTAATTGATATCATGTAACCTATAATTATTACATAGGAAAGTTTATGTGAAATGACTTGTTGAGGCAAGGGCATTATTTGAGATACTCATTGTAACTTGAGTCAATTAAAGGAAAAGAGAACTTAAAGTAAAAGAATCCTTTATACAAGTAAATCATGCTGTGAGATTCTTGTCAATGATCACATTTTATACTTAATTGATTGCAGCTAAGGTCAATTAACATCAAGGAGAACCCGAGCAAACAGATCCTTTGCACAAGTGATTCATGCAGCAAGATTCTTGCAATGGCATGCACTTGCACGCTTAATTGAGGTTGAGATATCTGATGGCAGTGCAGAAATGGTAAATAAAAGTTTTCATATAATAAAGAAACAAGCTTAAACAGCTCATTAATCCTATTTATGAATAAGCTGGTATGCTATGCACACCTCATTTTAACAAGAGAATATCCAAACCTGAGAAGCAATGGTTACAATACACACATTTTAGAATTTTCATGCTAAGTACAAAATTTAAGTTTGTGAGAGTACATGCATCTTCAGAAAAAATATTACTTAGTTATTGAATGCACCATTAAAATATCAAAAATTATGAAAGGATAACCTAGAATTTTGTGAAACATAAAACAAAGGAAAATTTATTGAAAGTATTGAAGAATAAAGCAGCCAAAATCTCTAAGTATACACTGAGAAGAACTTGAATGTATTTCTAAAAATGTTTTCAAAGAAGCTTCACACATTTTCAAAGTACCATTTCACAAGAATTTGTAGTATTCTAAACAAACACAGCTCATTATTTTTTTTTCATTTTATGAAGCACTCTAGAAATGAATATCATATTCATATAACTTCTGAAATGTCATTTATTGGTAGATATAAAAATGTTCATACTTGTATTTATCTGAATCTGATCAAGTCTGTTGTGTAATAAATGAATCATAGAAATTGAATATTTTAGTTACAAAATCAATTCAAAAAAGCCCAACATACATAAGTACATAATTACACATATACCGCATACAAGTACATGCATAGTAAAGCTTCAGTTTGTCTGATTATTCCATTTATAAAGCTGACAAATTTCAAATGTACAAATACTGAAGCAATATTCTCAAACAAAATGACAAATTCATCAGTTTCATAGACACAATCATTTGACAAAAACTTGATAACATCGATGCAAAAACAGAGCACACAAGAAACGATATTCGCCTTCAGGTATACACTGCAGCTCTCAGTAGCATGAAGTGAAGGTCAACAGTAATGTTTGTCATTTGAGAACTGAGAAGCACAGCACAAACGGAAAGAGCAGCTGCAATAAGAACTCTCAATGAAGAAAAATTAATTGCACTCGTGAAAATATTCAAACATAATATGTAATAATACCTCTAATAGAAGGCAGCTTCTGTAACTCTCTATCTTGAGATACATTGAACCGAGAAGAGTTTTGTCTTTTGTCTTTCTTGATCACGGGAGTGTTGGGTGAATATTTTATTTTGTTGATTTGGGTGGGAGGGGGACCTTGAAGATCTTTGTTGTTGTCAGACGACGAGTTATTATTGGTGGAGGGGTCAGTAGATGTGGTGCTGTTGGGGTCCACATCAGCAGCATTGTTGTTGGTTGAAGAGCCTGTGCTGAGGTTGTCATCACCCTCACTGGGGCCCTCAACCCCTGAGGGATCTGGCCCTGCACCTCCACTCATTTCTGAAGCCTGAAAAATGACAGGTTTTAGAACAACAAACTCAATTGTAAAATTAGCTAGCCACTAGTACTTTTACTCTGGTATTTTTTGGGTAGTAGAAGAACCTGATGTATCTTGTTCCCTCAGGGAACTACCACTACCCTCTAAACTACCAGTAATAGTTTCTTGCAAAGCCGGCAGAAAAGGCTGAAAGCAACACTAGGTCTGAGGCACGTAAAACAGATTTCCCTATACTCAGTTAAGTAATTAACCCAAAATTAAAAATAAAGAAAATGTTTAATGACAGTAAAAGATGCATGGCAAAAAATTTCATGACTTGCATAATTATAAATAGCTCAAGATAGACAGAATTAAATTCAAATTAAGGGTCCAGAAATGAAGCAATCTAAAACCAAGTACAAGTTAGGTGTGCTGCTTCTCTATTCCACATTTTCACACGTTTTATAGTAGTGATGTTCCCAATAATTGGCATTGGCATCACTAAAAATCAGCCCTTTTGGCCGGAATCGGCATTGGCACACAATAAAAACTGCCTATACTGATGCCAATACTAGAAACATGCAACGTTTTTGAGAATACAAGAAAATATTTAGTTTGCATTAGCATCTAGGGAAGATGATGCTCATATCTACTTTTTGTAAATACCAAGTGATCTGGATAAATTTGTCAGTAATTTAATTTTTTAATTTTCAGATTGGTTGGAAATACTGACCCACACTATGCACCATTTAAAAGCTTGTTACTATTTCAGTCATATGTGTAATAACAGCAAGAATGAACAACAGATAACATGCTGGAGATTGAAAGAATAACCTGTATAGTAATGATTTATGCCAGTCATAAAAACAATGAAATTAAGAATGCTGCTCTGTGCTCCTCAAAACTGTAAAATAATCAGGCATGAACTGAAGAATTACAATGAAGACTAAAATGCTCTCTTTAGTACAAGGGAACATAAAAAACCTTCCGATTGCATTTGTAAAGCAGAATTAATAGAAAATCTACAGATAATTTTTTTTGAAGGGTCTGGCATCAGAGTGTGAGATTTGGATGATTCCCCCTCTACCATGAAACTGGCACTCAATCAAGACCTTTGCTACTACTTGCATAAGCATCATATGTCAGCTGCTCAAAGAAAAAGCCTCAGATAATTGCCTAACAAAGGCAAAGAAACTTCTGAACAAAGTGAAACATCCTCCTGAACCAGAAACAATTTGGTTCACTGATTAGAAAAACTTCTTTCAAGATTGAAAAAACTCAGAATAGCTGTCACAATAAAAACTGCCTATACTGATGCAAATTTTTTAGAAGTGAAAGGGAAGGATAATCATGGGTTGTAGTTGAACTGCACAGGCACAAATTAGTGTTTGTTGTCTTTTATTGTCTTACCAACAACAGCTTACATAAGGGAGACTAAACTAGATACAAAAAATTCACTGGGTCTCAATGAAGTCATAACAACAATTTCTGTACATGAATTTGAACAATGCACAAGCTAGTTTGCATGAATCAAACAGAATGGATTCTGAATGAATTGAAAACAAAGGTCATTTTTAAGAAATATTTGAACTGATGATAGAGTTATGGTTATTTACAAAAATAAATGACAAATTTAGTAAAGTAATATTAATATTGAATAATTTAAATCAATTACTATTAAAAAAAATACTGCAATACAGACAGAAATTGTAATTAGGAATATAGTAGACATCTTGAAGATTACATTTTCATTTTGTAGACTTGAGCAGAGACAAAATTATTTTCAGATTAGCTCAAGCTTTTGGAGTGGATTTACTCCAACCGTCATCCAGGGACGAAGCGTTTATTGATGACAATGCATGGTTATAGCGAGTATCTGGACTACAGATGTTTGCCTCCCCCCCTCTCCCCTTTATTCTTGTTTCAGTTTAAGATTTCATGTTAAATTGATATTCTGTAGCCTAGACCCCTGCGTTACCATGCATTATCAAAAATACACTTCATCCTCCAATGACGGTTGGAGTGAATCCACACCAATAACTTGGGCAAATCTGACAAAAAATTTTGTCTTGCTAAAGTCCTTCTACAAAATGAAGAAGAAAAAAAGACAGAAATTTGCTCATATTGCTGATCAGACATGTCAACATAACATACCTAGTTCACACAAAGTGCTACATAGCTTTCACAAAAATGCTTTCAAATTAAGATTAGATACTAAACTAATACTATCATGAGTGGGAGATTTTCATACATAGAGATCAATTTTGTTTTCAAACTTCTAGGAACTGATGATAGAATGTTAGCAAGGAGAATGACTTGCTCAAAGCTAAGAGACTTGCATTTTTGTGGCAACAGATGGTAAATGAATGCAAGCTTGTAATTTGAGACTCGCAGGTCTACAGTTGACTATTTGTAGTAACCTTTGTGAACCTATGGGCTCATTTCACTTTAATCATTCTATGAACAAAAAGTTTTTGAGATGAACCACATTTAAAGTTGTAAGTTAAACCATCACCAGTAAATAATGTTAACAGTGTTCAAATGACATTTCCAAGAAGCATGCCAGCTAATCCACTTTTACAAGGATTTCAAGTTTCAACTGCACCCAGATATCAAAATGCTATACAAGATACAAAACACAAATTAGACAAAACAAAGGCTGATATGATAAAAGTACATTTTTTTGTCAAATTAGCACTTAGATAAGATGCTATTTAAGACTTCATGAACTTCACAGAAGAAAAATTGATAATACAAGCTCATATATTTAAAAAAATTAATACCAACCAATAAATGCAGGTAAGAAAGTTTTCAATAATAGCTTTTACTCTTTTTAAACATAGAAAGATCAGCTTTCCTTAGAAAAAGGCCGCTGTGGGAAAGTTAGCATGTCACCAATTCCTCAAATTTTATTATTAGAACTCATAGATTTGCACCGCCCAAGCAGGTAGGACAAATGATGATTTCTCAAGATGCCCTCTTATTAATGATAACTCTGACAGGATGTAATGTTATTTTCAGTATCACTGATCTGGACTGCCATTTTTCAGTCTTGCTGATTAATTGGGAGGACAGCCCTGGGAATTTTCTTGTATCTAAATCCATAAAAGTGTGTTAGAGAGATGGAGAGACCAACCAAGCAACACTGGGCTATTATTGTATAGAGGGATTATAATTAATTTAAAACTCCCTACCCACATAAATGCAATCTCAAAAGAGCAAAAAGAAGGGACCCTTCAGTATAAACTTTGAAAAATGTAAAATCTATGCACAGGTGTATTTCCATACAAGATACAAAGTCCATAAAAATACAGCAAGTAAAAAACAAACGAAACATAAGAGATAGCAAAATCTGAAAATCAATAGTAAAAGGAGCACGGAAGATGGAAGTCAGAAAGGCTTATCTATATCTGAAGTGTTCAAAAATGATACTTTAGACTTGCAGTTGCTAGTTTTCATTGCATAGGATAGACAAACCTAACTAACCTATTCCTATTGCCTACTCTATGTCCAACTGAGGGGTCTCCAAATATATCCTGCACTTTGCCATTCAATTTTGGATAATATTTACTTTACTGCTGCCATCAGTGCAGGGTCGGTTATTCATTCTATAGGCTCAACTTTGATGTGATTGGAGAGGAATTTTTCTTTTCTGAGTAACAGGAGCCTATTCTCAGGTTTTAAGGCACAGTAAAGTTAAATCAAAAAGTATTCCTAAGTTTCCATGGTAATCCAATACAATGACACGAACTACAGAAAATTTAGTCTATTTCCACACAATCGGTCAAGTAAAATAACATAACAAACCTGTCTTGACCTACTGGAACTCAAGCACGGCTATAACATAACCAATAAAAAACCTAGGAGATGGGTTACCTAACAAACTGGTATTTTACATTGCTTCCTGATCATAAATCTTTCAAAAGTAGGTTCAACTATTTAGAAAAAAATCCTATCAAATGACACCAAACTGAATACTATATGATATATAAGACACTATGCAATTGGCTGTAGTAAAATAAAATTTATTTTGACTCATATTTAAAAATGTACAATGACACTAAAAGTCACTAAATCTTAGTGATATGCAATTGAAAGCAAGTAAGTTCCCTCAAATCTTCAAGATATTTTATTACCATCAAAACAAACCTTAAATAATCAGTTTCAGAACATCATTCTAGATTTTATTATTTTGAATAAGATCACAGCACAATTAAGTACCCACTCAAATTTACACTTTTGTCTCGATATCAAGATCTGGTTAAATTTTATATGACAATGACAGGTAAAGAAATTGAGGGCTTGATTCACGTAACAAAAAATAACTTCTCTGCAATTGAAAGTTTTTATTCTAATTTTGTACCATAATTGAATTATAAATAAAGATTGTGTTGCACATATGGAGAATTAAAAAACTCATTCAAAGATCCATCAGCTATGCACGGGCACAAATATTTATCTGTTGCTTCGAGATAAAGAATATTTTAATTAGGGCAGGAACTTGTAAGTTACGCCTTTTTTCTCCGGCCAAAAGTAGTCCCACAAAACCACGAATAAAATTGTACTACAGCGAATTACGAATTTACGAACAATTACTACAGTTATTGAATAAGCTTTTTCGATAATCAGAATAATCAACCACGACCATCGTATCATACACGTACCTCCATGACAACTCTTTATTTTGTACTCTTTAGAAGTTCGACCTCGAACCTAATGCAAGACTACTGCCAACCATCTGACAGAAAAGGTTCAAGAATTTTCAAGGCGGATTTAGTCGTCCAAAGTAATATAGAAATTAAGAAGGTAAAATACGAATAAGCCCATCTGTGACCACAGCATTGTTTTCGTTCCAGGGTTTAACTTAATTGAATTCAATAGAATTAGGCCTCTTTGACTTGGAATAACGACTGCTATTGGTGCCTTTTGGTCACGTGAACAATATTGGAACTTTTTAGTGAACGAGTACATAGGACTTTCACAAAAAGATAGAAATATGAAAATTAATTTGGCTCATTTGTTGAGAACATATAAAGAGATTTCGATTAATTCAAATACTACACTGATTATGACTTATAAGCTTAATATGGTAATTCATGTTCTTCCATTAACTATAGAGCATTCTTCTAATTTGTCCGGTAACTTTGAATAAGTTAAAAGCTAATAAAATGTAACAGCCTCAGTTCAGATATATTATATTTAATTCATATTTTTTGGAAGGAACATAATTTTCAGAAGTATTTGTTGTCTAATACGACGTATCTTTTTTCGTGAGCTGTAGACCCTTAAAATTAGCTTAACAACATGAAATTTACATAGTACCCTATAGCTTACCCATAATATGAGCGTAATAGATAAAATTCAGTGGACAAAAAAAATTATATTTTCATAACTCAATTTTCTTCGTTGCCATGGAAACTTAAACGAAGCGTCGGGAAATCAGCCTTCCGGTGTTTCTTGTACTCTGTACGTACCATTTCGACCAATATGGTGGGTTTCAAACTACAGTTACATTATTTTCTACGTTTAATATCTACTTAATCACACGTGATTTATTCCTTTCAATACTCAATTAATTTAACACCCTATAAAGCAGCATTCTATTTCGTTGTTAGCGTATGGGCTCTAAGGCGTGCTGGTAGCGTGATGGCCTCGCAACCGAGACGACCAGGGTTCGAATCTCAGATCAGGCGAGGCATTTCACGTAACCAGGGAGTACTTACCTTGGAAGAGAAGGTTAAACCACACATTCCTCACATCCCTCAGCACGCAAGTAGTTGTAAGGCATTGAAAATCCAACGGTAAAACGTGTTGGAATTAATAAGGTTCGTTGTTACGCGTTGAAAAGTTCCAGGTAATATAACATACGCGTATGTCGACTTTGGAAAATATAAAAAGTAGTAAAAAGTCTACGAAAACTATTTGCAAGGAAAGATAGGACGACAAGCAGTAAATCAAAACCTAACGCTCTCAATCCCTATCCATAAATTCAAGTCGCACTCGTGAAATGCTGAACACCTGATACAGCTGACAGTAGAGGATAAAGTTTTATTGGCTCAACGGTCAAATTATTCCCTTTACTGTTTCCTGGTACAAGCATACCTTACTGCGATGATAAGCTGATAAGGCAGTTCTTGGACAAATTTAGGAACATTCATCTTTTAGCTAGAATAAAACCTTCCTCTAGATTATAGTAAATAGTATGTATGTTCTTTTATATCGTAAACCCTGTTACATTCCAGATATGCCACCTTCGGGCATAAAAACATAAAAAAATCGAAAGTAACATAGATACTAGTTGAAATTGTCGATGTGTGACGTGTAGTTCTGCATGTTGATTTTCAGGGTAAATGTATAATTTTCGATTTTATTAACACTTTAACGTGTTAATTGCGATTTATTAAACTAAGAAGGATGTGAGTGGGGATAAGATAGCAAGTGGGAGAAAACAGTCCTTCCCGAGAAACCTATCCATGCACCATGAGAACACCTCAGGTATTTAAATTTTAGGGCAAATTTTTTCTCCTGCCACATTTACATATTTAGCCAATATGGGTAAACATGTTCATGGCATTTTGAAACATTGAGGATAGAATGAGAAAAAAATACAATATAAATAGACTGGAATTTAGTGATGAAGCTCTTGTTAAATCTATCTAGTATAATACTAAAACTCTGGTCGTCTTGCTTGTTTGTTTCCTTGCTTGCTTGAAACAGTGCACACGTTTGTCTGTCGGCTCTAAGATATTCGAAATTTATAC